>JANHFK010011131.1:124471-137193 GCA_036250565.1 Sibynophis collaris | reverse complement strand
ATGTATTAATCTGACAGCTCCAATAGTAGCTGCCAGATTGATACATCCCAAGAGAAAAGCAGAATCTAGGGAATCATAGTAACTTATTGTAGTTACTATCATATATAGTAATGTAGTTTATTAGTAATGTAGTTACTATTGCAAATTACCAATAGTAGTTTGTAATCTTGAAGAATAGAAAATGGTCATTAGTTTTAAAACATGATCTGATCTCAAAGGAGAATTGTATTTGCTTCCAGAAATTTATAAGGTATCTCTGGAACAGATGGCCTAGTATATATTAGGTAACACTAGAATGTTCTGTACCTGGAAACCAGAGTTTTGCATCCCCCCATTTCATCCCTAGCCAACCTAGGTATAATTTCAAATATGTATACTGAATTTATCAACAACAGAACAGCTAGTCAGTTTGATTATATATACTAACTCAGGATTGTTACATGTCTAAATCCATCCTGTACTATGGGGAAAAAAATCTTTGATAGTTTTCCAAGTGTTATAAGCTATAATATATTCTCAAAGAGTACATAATGATCTGAGGTATATAAAAAAGGAATGGGAGAGATGAATTATTGGGTAAAATGGGTTTATTGTTAGTGTTCTTTTGGTCTTTGGACATGGATCTTAAATTAAGGAGTTAACACCTCTTTAGGTAAGAAAATAAAGAACAGCTTTCCTATATCCCTCAGGGAATCCCTTTTCCAAATCTAAGAACTGTATTCAATCAGTGATCTCATATTTTATGACCAATTTTTCAAAAACTGTGTTGAACCATTACAATCAAGCTATCAACCATGAAACATGTTAACATGCTTCCCCAAATGAAAACTACTTCACTATTAGTTTAAGCTGATGCTTAGCTTTAAGCTGATGCTTTAAGGGCTTCCCATTTGCCTAAAGGCCTGCACCCCTCTGCTAGCTAGAATAAGATAAAAGTTTTCCTGATCCTGTAGGACAGGGGTGTCAAACTCAGGTCATCACCACATGATGTTTTGGGACTTCTTTCCCCTTTGCTAAACTGGGCATGGACTGGATTTGACAGCCCTGCTCTAGGAGGATGAAGTAAGGTGTTTGTAACAGTAGTCCCTATTCAGTCCTCCTAGGAAACCTTGTGTTTCTTGCATCAATTCTGGAAGGCTTACCAGCCCATCTGGTAGATTCTGACAATAGTTGGGCATCTTGAGGGAAGGAGAATGTCAATTACTGGGCCCATTTACTTAGTTCCAACAGGTCAAGAGTGTTTCCAGATAAGTTGCTTCCCTGCTGATGTTTGTCAGTGTTGTAGGAACACAGAGTAGGGCTGGAAGTTACAAAGTCTCAATTTCTTCTGCCTTGGAAGCAGGAAATGTGCATCGATTCTCTTTGCTGTTGCTTTTCTTAAGCAAATCAACTCAGGATATCCCGTGCTGTAATCTGCTTCCATTTTAAACCTTCATAATCTGATGGGGTCATTCTGACCGTTAAAGGTTCAACACCATCATGTACTTTCAATTCCTTTTGGGAACCGTGAATAAAATGGGGGGGGGGGGAAATCCTGATAGGAGTTACTTGTATACCTGGACATGGTAGAAATTTTTCTCTTCAATCCTACAGCATAAGCCATCTTGATCTTAGTGGAATTCTATGTATATCAACCTATTTATTAGGAGGCATATTTTCCACTGGGTTTTACACCTCTGGTGGGTTTAGAGGGCTGTGTCATAGTAGTTGTAAACTGTAGGGCCAACAAGCTATTTTCAGGGGGTGAAAAGGTGGTGTTCAATCTTTGCTATAACAATTGGATAAGGACTTCCTCTGTAATTTGGTATTTCTTAGTGCTATGGGCAAATGTACTTGCTTTTTATCAGCACTTGTGCGAGCAACTTACAGAACAGTCTTCATCTCAGGAAGGGCTTGTATGTGACCTGACCTTGGACAGGTGATCCACATCTGTGTTTTAACTAGCACCAGACCACATCATGGAACTGGGTCTTGCAGTTCCAGGTCCCGCTCTTGGGTATCTTGAACTTACTGATTATGCTGAAATAAGAATCATTCTCCCAAGACTATTGAAGTGGGCATCCTATACTTCAGCCAACTTACTAGTAGGTTTTTGGGAGGGGGGGGAAGAGCAGTGAACATTTTCTGAGATTTGACCATTTTTCTTTCCATCTCTTACACATCATTGCCCTGTGATTAGCTCAGTGATTAAAGCTGATAAAGGAACAAGATCCACCTTGTCTCAAGGAGACAGAGCCAAGGCTGAAGAGGGCTTCCTCCCAAAGGGCAAAAAAGCAAATGCTTGACCCTAGCTTCATGTAAAGAGTAATCAATCCTTTCAGATTGATTCTGTCATTCCAATAATGGAAGCCATGACATATGTTGAAAGCCATGCTTACATAATAAAGGCAAATTTATTTTTTCCATTTCCAGCTTAAAAGTGTTTAGGAACATGTAAGCTATTTGGTCATGCAGGGTCTCAATGCCACTGTAAGAGTGCATGCTCCAGACAGGTTTTGAAGCCTATATGTTTTTAAGAAAAATACCAAATCCTGCCAGAAGTTGTAACCAAAACCCCTATAGTGCCCAACAATAGATAAAGCTCATATATCATTGTAAATGTGATTTTATATGATCATACTAATCCATAAATAACTTATGCTTCTCCTACTAAAATCAGCCATTTTTTTCTGGTTCTCTAGATTAAAGGAAGAATTCATTATGCTGAGTACAGATGGGCCAGGCAGAAATGTGCTTAAGTTCAAGCCACCACTGTGTTTCAGTACAAAGGATGCAGAGTTAGTGGTTGATAAACTTGATATGATATTAACAGGTAAGTAGAGGAAAGCTCTTTAAAATTGGTTTATATAACACATTTTTGAAACCAGATTGCCTATCTGGCATGTTATAGGATTGAGCTAAGCCTTCTTAAGAAATAAAGTATTTTATACATAAGCAATAATGTTCAAAGATTTTGCAGTCTGAAAGCCTGTTATGAGAACATCAATCAGTTTGCCAGTCCTCTTTCTCAGCTATTTCTCCCCAGAAAGAGAGAGTTAAGGAACTAAAATTACTGTATCTATTTTGTTCTATGTGTATAATTTACATATGCAAAATTACATGGAAGCTCTTCTATACTGAATGACTTTCTTACTAAATTCTTTATAAGAATGTACCAATTAATTTTTTTCTCCAAAAATAGACATCACTGTAATGAAAAAACAAGCATAGGTCTAAATGTAAATTTTTTTTTAACTTTATGATAGTCACCTTTAATAAATTCTATTTTTCATTTTATCTTTTTGGGGGAGGGAAGATATGAGAATAAATAGTGTCTGAATCAGAAGACCACTAGGAATATTTTTGTGCCACAGGAATGACTGATTTTCATTCCCGATTATATACAAATAGTAATATTGGCCCATGAATAATAGGCAGACAACAATCATGTTCTAATTGAATATTCTGCAGAATTGGAGATAAGAAAAACCTAAAGATGATGATTTCCAAGGCTACAAGAGGTAAGCATTCATGTACTATTATTATATACAAGAAGCATGTTCTTTATGCAGAAGCCATTAACTTCATTATCCTGAATATCAAATCATATTCAAACAATATGGAGTCAACAGCAGTGTGTCAAACATAAATTATGAAAATTTTAACTTGCTGGCTTTCCTGTGGGAATACTGAATTCTTTCATCCATATTTTACAGGATAGGTGCAGAATTCTACAATTTTTCTACACTTGAAACTACAACAATAAAATTCTGCCTTCTTCAAGCTTTCGTAATCCAGTCTATGTAGTTTTATTGTATTGCTGACATTATTTTTAGCAATACAGCTTATGATTTTTTCAGCTCTATTGCTATTATCTGTATTAATGCAACTCTTAATATAGTAGAGAGGAAAACATAATTTATCCAGAAAATATAGCTTGTCATCCTTGTGGTATACAGGTTTCAGGACAATATATATACTTATTTCTACCTATATTTCACAATTAGCACCTTTGATTTAATAAGTCAGTTTTCTTCATAACATTTTATTAACAAATTAGTAGGCACCCATTATTTAATTAAACATCCAAACATTAGACTCATGAGAATTGTTTTTGTAAGATTTGTAGCATTTCAAAGAAATGTTTTATTTACGAAAGAAAGTATTGTCACCAACACTGACAATCTATTTTTATTTGGAAAGCATAGCTCTCCCATTACAATAATTCAGAAATGAAGGGGAATATTTTAAGAAGCTGACAGATCAAAAAGTATTTATACCAAAAATGTTGTAACCGATGAAAAGCAATCCATTTTCTAAGGACAGTGTCTTCAAACATGTTACCTGTTTTTCTGTACTATTGAGATGGCATTCCATCGCTAAAGGTAGTTCTGCTATGTCTGTCGGTTATAACAGTATCACACTGGTACCTCTTATTTCTCCATAACCAGTTTCTTTCCTCTCTTAGCTACAACTAATTTTCTGTACTTCACTAGAAAACGCATTTTCTAGTGTAAAATCCTGTTTATATTTGCTATGTCAGGCTCTGATGTTTCGATCCTTAAGATCTGTGACTTAAAGCAAATGAAAACATTTTTAAAAAAATTTGGTAAAATGTGTGTAACAGAACTTCAATAGACTCTTTTATGCTGTACATTAATAATAAGTAGGCTTACTTATCAAAACATGCAAAATATAGTACTAGTATTCAACTATCTACACTTGGAGCAGTCATAAAACTTCCATTCTTTGGGACACAAAAAACATAGGATGAAAACATTAACAATACTCAAAAGCAAGTAAGGTTGGAAAGCCCACTGTCATATCCATTACAGAGAACAAAAATGTGATCTTTTAAGTTCATAGCCAGGGAGAAGACAGATAACTAATTCTAGTGTAATGTGAAAATGTCTTTCAGGAACTCCTGCTGGATATCCAATTGATTATATTAGATGAGTGACAGTCAGAAAAACTGCATAATAGTCATTTTATGTCTAAATGAATTAGCAGTTCCTGATCAGAGGTAATTCAGATATGGAATTACCTACTTCTACCACTCTTAAGTTCTGGAATGCAGTAGTTAATAGTTTCATCGTCAGAAGAACTATATTTAATTTGCCTTCAGTTAGTAGGATTTGACATTCTAGCAAATAAGTCTCGAAAATGTTCTCGTATCATTGTGGACAACGTTTTTGTAAGTAGTTAGGTATATTTTCAGTAGCCTTTTAATTTCTCACAGGACACAGTTCAGCATGACTGGACTACTGAACTATCAAAAGCAAAACTCATTTTCATTTTCAAGTCTTATTTGCTACTTTTCAAATGCTCACCATATAAAGATGGTCATAAGAGCACCATATAAAAATGGTCAAAAATAAATTTAACTGGAGCCAGTCCATAGCTACTGTTAAATGAGCTTAAACAATGAGTTCTAATTTGGGGTTAATATTGATTATTATACAATTAAAATATTCATAACAGATTATTTATCCCATGGAAAATTGACTGTGTTGTCTCTCCAGAGACAACTTCCTCTTCCAAACCTAGTTTTATCCAAGGCTGTTCCACATGTAATTAAAACTTCCATTAAAACCGAGCTGTCATTTTAATATCTTTGATTTAAGCAAGAAATTATTATTCTAAATAAAAATGCATGATATTCTTCTGAGCTTATACCTAGCTAAGGCAAGCTACATTTTTGGAAACTTTAAATGTAGAATTTAATGTACTTATAGTGCATTAAAGATCTTTACCCATATTTGACAGTAGGACTGCTATCACCTATTATCTACTGAATATAGTAACATGTCTACAAAATAGCTCAGAATAAGCTTGGAAGAAGCTATAGAATAGTTGAAAAAAACTTGGAAACAGTACTGAAAATCCAATGTTTACGCAGCTTTAATATTTGCTTAATAATTTTAGCATGAAATGTTTAATTTCTAAATACTAATAAAACACATAAGAGTACAAAAGCCAGTCAGATTGACAGATTTAAGTATGATCAATTAACCTAGGGAAGGTTCAAATATAATGAATGTACTACATAAGCATCCAGGAGTTCTGTACATATGTTATTGAGCATGTTTTCAGATTTTGAAAGCAGTTAAATTGAACTTGCATATACAAAAAAGCAGACTATAGTGTAAGCATGTCTAATATTGTCTTGTGTGTGTAAATACAGCCTTGAGCCCTTCAGTATTTTAGGTATTTAATTCTACAAATTTATCCCTAAATTCCTATGACCTTTATTCCTACGCAAGGCAATAATACACTATTCTTAATCCTAAAATTTGCCTGAAATATAATACTTGTTCTGCTTCCTGTTTTTTCCTACCTCAACAATACTTTGTATTTGTGATTAAACAATTAAGCTTTGCTGGTCTTTCATCAATTTTAGGGTTAAGACATGCTCTAAATCCAACTTCTAAAATTTACGCATCCAACCAGCCACCAGCATTTCTAATGAAATTCTAAGGCTTCTTTTCTCTGAGCTACAAAAGGATAGCTGGAATAATGGCACAGGATACTGTATTATGCTTTTTTATTCAAAAGCTAGAATAGCATCAATATCCATGTCATGGTGAATCAGAACACATGTAAAATACCTTACAATACATTAGATTCCAAAAAGGTACCAAAAAGTACAGTAAAATTAACACTTCCATTACAGGAAATGTATGACACAAAACCAATACAAAATAAAAAGGTGGAAAGTGATACTGGTTCCCTAAGATGCATCTCATTCTGTACAACTGGAATAACGTGGTTAACTCCAACGGGCAGTCCCTAGATGCAGAAGCTGCAGCTTTAAGCAGACCCCTCAAAATCATTTCAATTTAATCTATCAATAAAATCATTAATCTTCAGCAAGGCTGAAATTTACACACCACACTCTCTAGACAACTATTATCTGTAAATATTAAACAAAGACATTTCCAGGGAAGTCTTCAGATACACATAACAGGCCATAGAAATGTATTGTAAAGTTAATTTTGGTACATAATTGTAATGTCCATCTACAGCATTAAGTACAAAACATATGCAGTAGTTTTGTGCATTAGAGCATGCCACTGCATACCTGAATACTTTTGATCAATATGGCTTGTAGTTATTCTGATGACCACGTCTTGGAGCCTTCCCATAATTTGAACTGCCTTGACCTATAAGTAAGCAATCAAATGCATTAAATTAATATTTAGTCATGCTTGCAGGTATCTGTAGCCATGTGTCCCATCCAAAATACACATATGCTGAACAGTTGTAGTCTTGACAGCTGCATCCTATATTCAAAAACTCTTTCTTCTATAGAAGGAAAACCACCTGGAAAACCTGTATTTTAGAATCTGTCCATTCTAGAGTACTGAATGCAATACGTACCTCTTCTTCCACCTCTTCCTCGGCCGCCCCCAGAACCAAACTGTTGCTGCTGATATACTTCTTTTGGCTGTGCTACCTTAATTTCACACTGAAAAGATCGTAATGTAAAACAGATGTTCTTAACATACAATACTACATATACATACCACAAGTTATAAATGTTCAAATATCTGGTCTACAAAAATACTTTCCAAATAATGAAATCTGAGGGCTAATATTCTAGAAACACTTCTGCTGCACAGAAGTTAACATTGTACTAGAATTTATATAACCTATAAGCTCAGTACCTCTTTCAAAACTGAACTTTAATCTCTCAAACTGCATAAACCCAGTTTACATGATTAAATTTCCATATGCTGTCTGAAACCAGGAAACAGGTTAAGCAAAGTATGGTTAACTATGGCTAAATATATCACATGAATGTAGCCAAAAGTGCACATAGTCCTTGACTTAACAACCATTCATTTAGCAACCATTTGAAATTACAATGGCACCGAAAAGTAATTTAAGAATAGTCCTCACACTTATGACAATCAAAATAGCCTCAAAGTCAGATGATCAAAACTCAGGAACTTGGCAACACACATGTATAATAGCTGAAGCATCTTGGGATCATGTGAAGCATAGTCAATGGGAGGAAGATGTATTCACTTAATGAACATCTGATTCACTTAACTATCATGGCAAAAAAGGTCATGGTATCTGGCACAACTTACTTAAAAAGCACATTGCTTAGCAATAGAAATTCTAGTCACAATTGTGGTCTTAGTCAAGGATTACTTGTGTACACATATTTTTCATTTGATAGTGCTATGAATGCCAAGCACATGAGTTTTAAATTATTAGACAGTGATTATAACCCAAAACAGGGCAACATGTGCCTCCCAAATATTGTTGAATTATGTCCTACATCCCTCATCATTTTCATGATTACTGGGATTATTGGCAGTTGAAGTTTGGCAGCATCCAAAGTTCCAGCATTCTAGCTCCCCCACTATAAGCTCTGCTCTTAAAATATGCTTCCACATTCTACCACTATTTGTATTTTGCTTTATATCCTTCTGTTTCAAGCAGTCCATATTCTAATCAAGCAATTTCCTACTTTTAGCTAAGTTATCTAGTGTTATATTAATGTTTTCATGTAAGTTTATTTCCTTACTATCACAGGATCCAAGCAAATTAATAAAAATTAGCAAAAATGCTTATTTTAAGTCCATTGTTTAAGAAACCTTTATCCTTCTAGCTATACTCCTAGTTCAGGGCAACAACTATAGAGAAAAGAAGAAAAGAAAGGTACTTCCTGTTTTGAAAGTGGTTGCATTTTAAAGAGTTACTTTGAGGGCAACGGTGATCATTTCCAATGATATCACATTGGTAAGATCAATATCTTTGCCCTAGTTTGCTGTTTTTGTTTATGAACAGAAAGGAAACAAAACTAAAAATCTAGCACCATGTCACAGGTTCTGGAAGCTGTAAAAGGGACGATAAAAGTCTGTTATATTGTTGACTACTTAGCTAACCCAGGCTGTGACATTCAAAAAGTAGTACACCAGCATTATATGAATACAGCTTGTGTGTCTACGCATTCCACCCTTCCTGCCTACATTATTCCCACGCCCCATCAACAAATGTGGTTCACATAAGACTTGTATATCAGCCATTAATATTCCTTTTTGAGGGAATAATCTATACCCGTGATGCCGAACCTATGGCCAGAGGTGGCACACAGAGCCTGCAGTCACCAGCTGCTCTTCTGGTTTCTGGTGCGCAGCTGGTCTTCGCATGTGCTGGAGCCCCGAAGACCAGCTGATCGGTGCGCACAGGCCAGCTGGTCTTTGGGTTTTCGGTGCTCTAGCAGGCGTGTTCCACTTTCGGCACTCGGTGCCAAAAAGGTTCACCATCGCTGATCTATAGCTTCTAGGTCTGAGATGCCACTGGCTGTTTTCATGAAATTGTAAATTAACTAATATACTTTCATACAAACTAGCCGGTTTTCACTAATTTGCTAAAATATGTTAAATCATATTTAATGGTAGGCACTATGTATTTCTCATATTTAGCTATTAACTAAAACTTTTTTGGGATAATGTAATGAAAAATATTATGAATCACTTTTCAAAGTAAAATAGGCAGTATATAAATTTAATATTGTCTAGAAACAGTTAGCCCTCACTTCTGGGGAAAAGACATGTACACTTTAAAGCCATCTACAATTGCTGATGCTACTTCAAATCTTTGATTATGCAAAGGGAATTAAATTAATCTAGATAGGTTCTAATTCTGTAGTGCAAAAACATAGATCTCGTGGCTAAAAAATTATACAATAAATATACTGTGCTCATTTAGTCTGTTTCCTAGATAGTTTCCACAATCAAAATAAACTTTGTGTAATTCTCTTACTTTTCACCTTACAACCATGTGGAAGCTATATAGAGTGAACAGATTCCAATCCACTATACATAAGCGGGATTCCTACCTTACTACCACTGACATTGTGGAATTTTTTCTCTAATATTTTCTTCACTGGTTCTTCTTCCTTAAATGTGATGAATACAAACCCTCTTCTTTTATTTGTCTTTGGGTCCATTGGAAGTTCAATTGCTTCAATCTAAAGAAACATAATATTTTAAGTTTATTGGAATTATGTACTACATTACCTTATTCAGTAATTCTGGTCAATCTCTATCTCTTATTTCTTCTGGGTACAACAGCTTTGTGTTAAAAACTGCAACTTATTAAGCACTATGAACTTAGTAGATAGCTACATTGATAAAATAATGTAACAAATGCAAACTATTATTGCTCTGCAAGTGTGATCTGATTTGTATAATAATTTGCAAATTTCATCTAAGGATGACCATTTGCTGTTCTAAACAATTAAAGCCTATTAGAATTTACTATATACTATGCTCCAAAAACCACAAGGCAATACAAGTACAGAAAGCAATATAAAAAGATTTATGATACGCAGGGGTATATGATTTGTCAACCATTTAAAGAAACGCCATGATGTAACCAATCCTAATTTAATTGAAATACAAGCATATAAATACATGTGTATTGCACACCTGGTATACTACTACACCTGGTATAATAATCAATCTCTAAGTAATATACCCCATATTTCTACTTACAATTGCTGTGGATTAAAACAATTAGCTTTACTATTTTCAGATTAAAGCTATCCTGTCTATCTAAATTTGCATCAGATTATATACCTCTCCAAACTCTCCAAAATATTCCCTGATTTTATCTTCTGTTGCCTCTGGGTTAAGTCCACCAACAAATATTTTCTTCACAGGATCCTTTTTCATTGCCATTGCTTTCTTAGGGTCAATCACTCTTCCATCTAATTTGTGTTCTTTTTGCTCCAAAACCTACAAAGCAGTTCAACAAATCAGGATGACAGAACATTTATAACATTAGCAGTAGTCTAAGTAATATATCTCAGTCTATCACTCACCTTATCAACACTTCCTGCTTCTTTGAAGAGAATGAATCCAAAACCTCTTGATCTGCCTGTATTAGGATCCATCTTTATTGTGCAATCAGTTACTTCACCAAATTTAGTAAAGTAGTCTTTTAAGTCTTTTTTGCTTGTATCCCAACTGAGACCACCAACAAACATTTTCCTGCAACAAGGTAAGTGAGACACACTGAAACATGACCACTCATAGCAATACAAGCAGTCCTCGATTTACCACGTCTGGTTTAGTGACAGTTCAAAGTTACTGAAGAAAGTAACTTATTACCATTTTTCACACTTAAGACCATTGCAGTATCCCCATGGTTACATGATCAAAATTCAAGCATTTGGCAAATGGTGTGCATTTATGATAGTTGCAGTACCCACATGGTCTTCTGATCACCATATGTAACCTTCCCAGCTAGCTTCTAATAAGCAAAGTCAAAGGATAACGTTGGATTCACTTAATTACATGATTCACTTAACAGCAGTGATTCATTTAACTGTAGCAAAAGGCTGCAAAATGGGGCAAAACTCAATTGCCTTATTTACTAATGGAAATTTGGGGGTCAATTGTAGCCATAAATTGAAGACTACCTGCATTTAATTATGTCTCAGTATAATTGAACTTCTGTAATTTGTGATGTATAGCATTTCATAAAACAAGTTTACATGAACTTGTGGTTCAATTGCCTTCATTCAATATCAGGCCCTGAGATACTTACAATAAAAGCTAAAGAAACCAAAGTATTTTATTAACAGAAGTCATAAAAATTAATGATTCTAACTCAAGTTTTGAGAATACAGCCTTCATCAAATTTTTTGTTTAAACAATTACCAGTTTGATTTTCTATTAGAATAGATTAGCTCTATTACAAACTTTAAATATATTCAAGCTCCTGGCATTTCAATTGGGCTGTGTATGATTATGTAAAAGGATGTTTTTTGTGGGAGTCCACTTCAAGTCCAGGCTTTCCCTAACAAAATGTAATGGAACAGGAAAACCATGCAAAACAGTAGATAAAAAATAGTAAACTCAGCATCACTTCTACAAGGATTATGCTGGAGTTACCTATTCATCCAAAGAAACTAAACTGCACACATGTTAATCAATCTACATTTGCTGGAGGATGTAGAGTTAAATTACATTGCCAGCAAATAATTTTAAAAACGTATGTTCCTGCTCAAAGTTCTTAAGCAGCTACTTTTGACTTCCATCGAACTAGCAAGTCAATATATTTTAAGTAGAAGGGGTCATTTACCTTTTCAACTTTTAGTACAGAAGGCAAGGGCAGCAAGCTGTCCTCAAATGGCACACAAAGAAAAGGTGGGGGGAGGCCTAGATTACTGCCATTTCAGGAAACCAGGAGCCTTAACCGCCCCTCCTTCCCCCACCACCACATGGCGCCAACAAAAGGCAGCTTCAAGAACAAAGGAGGACCGACTGCTGCAGCCCGGTTTCGGCTCATTGTCTATTTCAACGGCAAAGACAAGGCCAGAAAATGAAGGGCCCGCGCGCCAATCACCCACGGGAGAAAAAAAAAAAGGACCAGGCAAGGCAAGAAAAAGCGTTAGGAACGGGATTGGAGCCGAGCCAAAGCAGCGGGTTCGGGCCTGTCACTCCTCCGAGCAGGTTGTCGCCGTGCATGGCGCCGGAAACCACAGAAAGTGGGCGGGGGCAAGCTAACGAGGCCTGCCAGCCTTACCCCGCATCCTCCTCGTTCTTGCTTGCATTGATCTGATCGCCTTCGGCTCCGTTCTGGCTGCCGCTAGCTTCTGCAGAAGCCACCGATTGCCCTGCCTCCTCGCTTTCTCCTTCTCCGTCGCCGTCGCCGTCCCCCTCCTCTCCGGGCTCGGCCACCACCACCGCCGCCGCCACCACCTCTTCCTCTTCTTC
>JANHFK010011131.1:112283-123555 GCA_036250565.1 Sibynophis collaris | reverse complement strand
CTCCCTGGCAAAATGGACTGCTAAATTGGCCACACCCACCCAGTCACATGACCACATGGCCATGCCCACCAAGCCACGCCCACAGAACCGGTAACACCCCTGCCTTAATTGGTCAAAGTAAACCAAGTGGCCACTTCACTTCAGCAGTAGAGATTATGGTGCCTCTGGAGGCCTCAACCACTTCAGCAAAGAGAATCTTAGGTCACTACAGACGGGCTTATTATAGTAACCCAAACCTACATCCTGAAGCTGCAGTTTCTAGCCAAACTTCATAGTTGATGGGAATGTGTAGAAAATACTGCTTAAAAATTGCCCACATAAAGATACAGGTAATCCTCAGTTAATGATCTCTCAAACTTACAACAGCATTGCATGAGGAGACATACAACCATCCTCGGCATTCCAGTCACTGTGACATATTTACAGTCACGTGATCACAATTGGGGGGAATTTGATGCCCAGCTTGCTATTATATCAGAGCATTCCATGGTGTGTCCCCAGTTAAAATCTCATTTGTCCGCTTCCAACAACCAACATCAATGGGAAGCTGGCAGGAGGTCACAAACAGTGATCACATAAGGTTTTCCCTTAATGATCAGCAGTGATTTGCTTAACAGAGGCAACTAGGAATGTCAGAATTGCTGTCAGTAAGCAGCATGATCATGTGAAATCATCCTATAGACCCATATTGCTGAGAATGGCAATTCCAGCCACAATTGCCATTGTCTATAAAAGGATTTATAGACAAAGGAAATAATTCTAAAAGGAATTATTCTCAAGACCTCGAAAGATGTATTTTAGAATACAGCTTTTGAACAATTCATTAAGTAGTAATGGGCAGATTAAAACTGAATAAACTAGGTTATTAGTTTAAATAATTCATTTTCAGGAAAAAATGTTCAGTTCACGTATCTGCTAACTAATGTGATGTACACAACAGCATTCTGGCCAACAAACTATTCTCTTAATTAAGGATTTTTGCTTGTAAAGAATATCGTAGACATATCTGGGTAAAATCCAGTTTGATTGAGTTTCTAATCAAACACTGCCCAAAATTTGTCCCATTCAACCAAGACTGTCCTTATTGCTAGCAGGGAATGTTGAATCACTCCATCTCACATTTGATTATAAACATGGACAACAGAAGCTTATATATTTTAAGAATAATAAATGGTAAAGAGCATGGATTACATGGCACCAGAGCAGCAATCTGAAAAATAATCAACATCATCCCAGATCCATTATTTCTTCAAAGGTTATTAAAAATACAGGAGAAGAGAGAAAACAATGAAGCTGCTAGAAAAACAGAGTAAATTCAAGATCTCAAATCATGTTCTAGCTACTATTTATCAAGAAATTATGTATTGAAGATGTATTTTTTAAAAAATGGATAAAAACAACTGATTTCATCAAAATGGAGCATGTTGTGTGTATTTAAAATAATATTACACTTTTTTAGAAAAATATAATCATATTAACATATACAGTATTTCCTTTATTGTATCACTTTCCATTGATAATTAATAAAGGACAATTGAACAATACAGGAAATTGTTCAATTTCCACAATTGTTAAATGTGGTTGGCAGGCATTCAGCAAGCTAAGCAGAATGTTCAAGAACAAAATCCCCTTATGCCTGAAGTGAAAAGTTTTTGATCAGTGTGTGCTACCTGCTCTAACACATGCCAGTGAAACATGGACACTAACCTCACAATCAATACAAAAACTAAGAGTGGTGCAAAGAGCCATGGAAAAATACATGCTCAGCATTACAGGACAAGATAAAAAGTCCTGCACATGGATTAGAGAACAAACCAAGTATATGATATCATCAAGAGAGTAAAAGAATTGAAATGAAAGGCGCTGGTCACATAGCAGGAAAAAATGATGGCAGGTGGATCAAGGCAGTCATAGAATGGATTTCTTTTGATAAAAAGTGTCCACCAAAGAGACCTAAAACAGAAGAATCGACAACATCAACAAGTATTGTGGGCCCAATTGGCAAAAGAAAGCTCAGGACCATATTGGTTGGAAACATGTGGAAGAGGCCTTCATCCTGCAGTGGATAGATAATAGCTAAAATTATATACAGGTAGTGCTTAACAACAGTTCGGCACTGAAAACTGATTTATGACCATTTTTCACACTTAAGAAAAAAGCATCCCCATGGTCACATGATTTACATTCAGATGCTTGACAGTTGATTCACATTTATAATGGTTACAGTGTTCCAGGGTCATGTGACCCCCTTTTGCAACCTTCTGACAACTAAAGTCAATGAGGAAGCCCGATTCACTTAACAACCATGTTACAATTTAACAACTGCAGTGATTCACTTAACAAACGTTGCAAGAAGAGTCGTAAAATGGGGCAAAACGCACTTAACAAATTTCTCACTTAGCAACATAAAGTCAGGACTCAATTGTGGTCGTAAGTTGAGAACCATCTATAACATATATATGTTACATTATTATATTATTAAAGTTTATGAATCTGTATTTTGTACTATGCTTACTACACATGAGGAAATGGATGGAAAATTGTTAAAATGTGCAAATCCTGTTAGACAGGTAGTGGCTAGCATATAGTTGTGAGGGATGAGGGCTGAAAGAAGAAAAAATAGCTTCCAGCAAGAACTTCCTTTGACTATTTTATGAATAGGAGAACTGAGTAGAAGAAATATATAAGCCAGTTGAATACAGTGGAGATGGGCTACTCAATTGATAAAGCGAACAGGTAGCATCAAGATTGAATGGGTGAAGCATTAGTGTGAATTAGTGTGCTTTCTTAAGAAATGACCAATGATCCCAAGAGTGATACTTGCAGAAGCGGAATTCATTGCTGAATTTTCTAGTTGATTGAAACAGGAGACCAATCTAACTGAGAGGCATCTAGTTAATGAAAGAAGTACAGTATTAAACTTTTTCGGGAAGAAACGTTGAGTTTCGTTGTTCATAGAACTCTACAGACGGGGCTAGTATTGTAAAGCGACCAAACTCGTCTGCAAAAATTCAGGGAGCCACTAGTCGGCAGCACACTTATTATTTTTCTGACTTCTTCTGTTCCTCCGAATTTTTACCCACACCGGTAGCTTTAATTTTAATTTTATCTTTTTTAATTTTAATTAATTTTAAAATAATACACGTTACCAAAATATCTACGGACGTGATAGGAACGGTCTGCCCATAAAAAGGCTATCGACATACTGTAAAAAAACTTTTAAGATAGAAATGATAAAAGCGAAGCCAATGTACGTTTCGAACCTGACCCTACCGGCTACCGTAGACACGGTGTTTTCCGGGGAGTTTGACTGGTTGTCTAGCAACCGTATTTGGTAGGGTTTAGTTAGCAGGCGTGTAAAGGCGATTTCTCATTGGGGGTGGCTTTGGCTCGGTGATACCGAAAAGTCACGGGCAAAATTGCGTGTGGCAGAGAAAAGGGGGTGTCGTTTGAGGTTGCAATTCTCTGCATGCTTGCTTAACTCACGAGGAAAGGAGTTGCTTCTGCCGACCAGGCATAGCTGATATTACGGAGGACTGCCAATATAGCATTATTGGGCGAGTAAACGTTGGTAAAATTTCAGGCGCACCATAATTACTCAGACTTTGAAATTTACAAAAAAAGTTTTTTTTAGCTTTCTGGCAAAGAAGAAAAGGTCAGATAGCTCTACTTTTCTGGATGATGCAGGAGATGCCATCTCTTGTCACTTTGTTCTTTTTTGGAAATAGTCCAGATATTCCATATGATTTTTAATTTGCAAGCCAATGATGAACCTTCAGCATTGCAGTCCTAATTCTCCGCTAGAGTAAATAAATGTGCATATAATGGGTGTGATGTCCTGTTTTGGCTAATGCAATGTTATTTTGGAATAAATTATTATTCTGAAAGGTCAGATTACTGTTCTTTCATCCCTTAAACAAGAGCATATGTTAAAGGTATAATAATTCTATCATTTCAGTGGGAGAAGACAACGTGAATTTTAATCTGAAAAATGCATGCTTTAATGCCCCACCCTCAAATTTATGTTGAAAGAACCTTGGCAATCATCAAGCCAGATGTTATCAACAAAGAAGTAGAAATAGAAGATATAATTCTCAGATCAGGGTTTACTATTGTTCAGGTAATACAAGAGAAAATTGGATTTCTAATTTACCTTTTTCAAGGCTATGCTTTTACAAAAGAATGATAGAAAGATATTGAGGAACAAGGGCCAATTAAAATGTGATCATGTGAGTTGATACATGTTATTTAGTTGTGAAACAGCTTGTAAACTTACGTTGCAATAACAACAACATAATTGAACTAGATGGTCTTTAATTACTGACCAAAACCAGTGTAAATAAAGCAGCTCATATGCCTATTAGATAATAATTGTGTTATATGATGTATGCTGTACAACAATTATTTGCACTTTGGAATGCTACAATAAATTTAAAACTTTAATAACAGCTGTGAAATTCCAAAATCACAAACATTAATCCATACTTATTATATACCATAATCACAACAAATATTCTTGATACGCTAATGTTTGGGTCACTTATTATGTGGAACTACTTGAGCTAATATTTTTATAAAATATACATACTATTTTTATAATCAAGGAACTGCCAATGCAGCAGTTCTAGAAAAATATTGTGGCTATAGATAAGCTATTGAAGATTTCCACTAGATGTCTCTCTTTCACTACTGGAAATTTTCAAATCAAAGACTTATTGTTTTTGTAAAGCAACAATTTCATCTGAGCATAAAGCCTTCCATTAATGTTACTGAAGTAGTAACATTAATTTGAATGACAATGTGGGTTTCATTTTAAGACCTATAGTTCCAGTAATATATCATACATTATATTTGTATTAAGAGTTGGTATTTTGAGTCAAGAACCTGTAACTTATTACAAGCTTCCCTATGACATCAGATGAACGAGAGGGTGGTCTATTGTAAATGATTAATCTATATATTAATCAGAAAGAGCTTCATACAAACACATTAGTGTGCTTTTATAGCAGTATGGTTATGCAAGGTATCATATTTGATTGCTTTTGAAGAATACATTTAGAGATATTTTTTATTTCTTTTATAGAAAAGAAAACTTCAACTAAGTCCAGAGCAATGCAGCAACTTCTATGTAGAACAGTATGGGAAAATGTTCTTTCCAAATCTGACAGCTTATATGAGTTCTGGACCTGTAGTTGCAATGGTTCTTGCTCGGCAAAAGGCAATCTCATACTGGAAGGAACTTCTTGGACCCACAAGTACTATAGTAGCTAAGGAAACACATCCTGACAGGTAAATTAATTAATTACTTAAAACTATTTATCTTAAAATGAACTAACAGATTTTACTATTGCACCTTTGATTTCACAAGTATTATCAATTTAAGGCTTTGCAATATAATTATGTTAGAGAAGGCTGGAAAGCACTGTGAAGCGGTATAGAAGTCTATGTGCTATTGCTATTGCTATGTTTCGTATATTTAAAGAATATACTTGTGTATCAGATTCCGATCTAAGCAATATAAAACTTCTCTGATATACTCCTGTGCTGTCCTATGTACCTGCTGTATGGTTTAGGACTATTTTATAGATTAAGGGTTATTTTAATAAAGGAAGGGCAATACTTAAGGGAAAAATAGAAGAATTGTGGCAGAGATCCATGTTACATCTGTTTTATTAAATAACAGATTTAAAAAGACTAACCATAAGCTTATCTTAATCATTGGTGGGGATATTCCTGTAACTCAATGAAAGTTGCATTACAGTCATACTAAATAAAAACTGAATAGTTTTGCACTGCATCTATGTGACCATATCTGTGTTGTTTTTAGTTTAAGAGCAATCTATGGAACAGATGATCTGAGAAATGGACTTCATGGTAGTGCCAACTTTTCCTCATCTGAAAGAGAAATCCGGTTCATGTTTCCTGAAGGTATGTATTTACCATCTTTCCTGCTCTGAAGCTAAAGAAACTAAATACCGCACATTGTTGTCTAATACGGTAACCCTGTATATATAAGTAAAATACAGAGTAATATACATGTTGCACAGAATATGACATACATATGGAAATGTATGACTAGTTTTTCCCCCGTAATTACTTGTATAAGGATTATTCTTCATATTATTCATGGTGTCTTGTATTCTTGTATGGACTGCACCAGTAGAGGCTAAACCAATTTCGTTGTATACATGATGTACAATGACAATAAAGGCTTTGAACTTATATATCTGTTAGAGGAAATAAATTTATTTTGCGTGTGTACATATTCATCTTTTTTCTAACTGTTGAAGGCAACATAGATGTTTTCCTTAATTTTATCCTCCTAATAGCTAATCAGTGGGAGGAATTGAATCAGCCATTCACTCTCAGCTCAAAGTCAGTATAAGTTTCAATTTGCAATCTTTATCATAAATCCTTGTGCTGATATGAGACAATATTCATTTGCAACTCAAAATAAAGTGTGCATATGATGTTGGTATGTGTGATGCTCCTATTAATATTTGAATTGGATAGTTGCATATTTTCTGTGGGCAGTTCTAGTTTATAATCAAGACTTTATTACAGTTATTCCTAGCTTTTGTGAAGTTTATGCAGGCTGCAAGTATTTGAAAACATAATTCAAAATTCTCCAAATAGTAACAAAACATGTAGCTGATATTGACCACTATGTTTGAAATGTGTTTTTCTTTTCTGTTATGGTAATCCTTTTGTTGTGGGTTACCATGTGATAAGATCAGATGACCTGTACTGTATATCAATAATAAGCTCTCTGTGGCTCCTTTATACAAGACTTTTCTAGGTAAACAGAATAACAGAATTGGAAGGGACCTTAGAGATCTTCTAGTCCAACCCCATGCTCAGGCAGGAAACCCTATACCATTTCAGACAAATGGTTGTCAAATCTCTGCTTAAAAACTTTCAGTATTGGAGTACCCGCAACTTCTGGAGGCAAGTTGTTCCCCTGATTAATTGTTCTAACTATCAGGAAATTTCTTCTTAGTTCTAAGTTGGTTTTTTCCTTGATTAGCTTCCATCCATTGCTTCTTGCCCTGCTTTCAGATGTTTTGTAGAATAGGTTGAACTTGACCCCTCTTTTTTGTGGCAGCCCCTTGATTTGTAATGCAAGAGAAGGAGATTCAAGAGGAAGCTGTCTGGAAAAAAAATCAGATTGTGGTTCTTGAGATGGCAGTATCTATGGAAGGGGGCTCAGCTAATAATGTTCATTGTACTTTTCTTATGTGGTGATGCTATTCACCTCAAATGAGTTTATTCATTGAAATATCTTCCATGCCACCTAGTTACCTATAGAATATAAACTGATTTAAAGAAGAATGGTTTATATTTGGATCCCAAGTTCAATATCACCCTTCTGGAAAACATGCTTTGGTTTTGTTTATTATCTAGCAAATGAGGCATGATTTCAGATAATCTTATCTGAAGAGTCCATGTGGAATCAGTGGCATACAAATATTGTAAAAAAAAAAAAGCTTTATTTTTTACTGGCCCATGGTTAATTCTGACTAAATTCACAATGTGACAGAGAAAAAAAATCCATAAAATTTACCACTTTGTTATACTGAAATGCAGTACAGTAGTTTTCTTCATGACATTCGTGTCTGGATTTTAAAAAAATAATAGTGATTTCAGCTTGAATTGCTATTATCTAGGAGAGGACAAACATGGAATATGTGTTCAGCAATAGGAGGCAAATTATTGGTTTTAAATCAATATGTTAAATGTATTTCTTTCTTTTTTCCAGTATTGATTGAGCCAATTCCAGCTGGGCAAGCTGCTAAAGATTACCTTAACTTATATGTCATACCTACTCTACTGAAAGGACTTACAGCGCTGTCTAAGAAGAAACCAGCAGATCCTTTTGTATGTATCACAAGAAAGACCCGTATCAAGAGGCAGAATGAGTATGTGATAACAACCGGTAGCATTCCTTTGCTAACGAAAAATGCTCCATGACAGATAGATATCCAAAGGGGGGGAAAATTGATGGTTGATAAGAGCAATAGTTGTTTATATGCATATTGAGTTTGGTCCCTTCAAGCTAGAATGCCCATAATTGGTGAGCCTTTGTATTTCAAGAGCAGTCTAGACTGACTGCCTCCTTTGCCAGCACCTACTCAGACAAACTGGTACATTTTCAAAAGCAAAAAATAATGAAAAGAAAGGTTTAGGAATTTTAAAGAGTTTCTACTGCTTTATAAAAGAGAAATATTAAAGGAAATTTGGTCAGCAGAAATACAGAATATGAATGCCTCCTATTAGCAAACTATCTTGATACAGAAATTAAACGAGGAATTTTATTGTTGCTCTTTTTGATAGATATGGCTGGCTGATTGGCTAATCGAAAATAATCCAAATACACCTAAATTGCGGCAGAATGTGATGGTGGAGGAACCTTAAGAGAAGAGGCTGCTAGTTAAATCTTAACCAATTTCCTGCAAGTATCACGAGTTGTAATTTTAAAATCATTTTTTATATTGAGAAATACTACTAACTGGAATTTGCAGATGAAAGAGTCAATATACATATTTGGAACTTAAACTAATAAAGAGTATTTGTTGCAATTAAGGCATAAAAATAACAAGTGCATTTATTTGTCTAGTTCAGTTTTGTTTTTTTTCAACTGCTGGGCTCTGGCATATTTGCATGCTGCAAAACATCCAGAGGTATACCCTATAAGTGAGCCAGAGTAAATGACAGAAAGTGCACAGCTAGAATCCCGTCTTCATGAGTTCACTAGGGATGGATTATCGCCATTTTTCAAGTTGATTCCCAATAACCTGTAATGTTACAAGACTTCCAGTTTCTCCACCTAGAAGTCCTTCCTATGAGATATGTGCTATAAAATGAAAAAGACTGAGAACCACCCATCTAGTTTCTTATAGTTATCCAGGTGATAAAAAGAACTAACAGGAGGGTCTCCATTTTACCCCAACAACCTTGTAACAGAAGTTGGTCTCAGAGTGACTAGCTAAAAACCACTCACCTTATAGATGGATTTGAAACAGAGTCTCCCTAGTTCTTGTCTAGCATGTTAATTGCTACAAACTGTCCTTAGTTGGTATCAGATTTGATATACTTTGTATAAGATTTGCATAATTCTTAATTTGTATTGAAAGTAGTTTACTTATAAAACCATAAATATATGCTTTCATTGATGCATGCATGCATTGATAATAAAGTAAACATATTTGGACAGATGCTTATTCAACATTTTAAAGATTTTTTGTAGATCAAGCTATAAATATAAACAAATGAAAATTAACACATAAGCCGTTTTCCTAAGTGAAATAGTGAAATTTCTCTTAAAATATAAATATGCAGTTTATTACTCAACCGGCTTCTGCTTCTCAAGATTGGAAAGTAGCTAGTCTATTATTTTTAAAAGGAGTTGCTGAGCCTCCAGGAACTGGATCCAAGTGGCTGTCTCAAAATATCAACATCAACTGATGGAACATCAGTTTAAAATATTTGTGGATTTCCTGCAGGCCTGTTACTAAGCATTGGAAAACTAAATGCTGGACTAGGTAGACATAAAATTTAAATTCAGCAGTATCTTGTGCCCTATTTCCTTTAAAAACAGTTCCTCTGCCTAATACGGTGAAAGTTATTTGAATAGAATAAGAAACTTGGCTCTTCTGTTGGTGAGAGTATATGATTACTATTTATTTATTATTTATTATGCCAGAGGTCTTCAAACTTTGCAGCACTATGATGCCTTAAAATGATAAGCGAATTGCTTTGTTTCTCTCCTGCCATGAATAATATTACTGATGAGTGAGGTTAGTATGAGGCAACACATAAATATACCATTTTCTTTTCCTAATGTATTTTTGTCTCTGTCAGACAAGTTCACAAACTTTGCAGTACTGCAGCTGCTCCTTTGATGTTTCCCCAGGCAAAGTGAGAAGCACAACTCCCAGCAGGTTTTGATGATTCTCCTTCTTTATCTGAACAGCTGATAGAATTTTTTTAAAAATCCAAGCTATTTATTTCATCTATTGTTTTATTAAAATATTATTTACCTAGCCTGTACTTTGCAGGAAAAAAAATTCCTCAATCTGCATTATTTTCCATGAATAGCTTTTCATTTAAGATGTTTATAGAAAGTAATAAATACCAAATATTAAGTGCAAATTATTTACTAGTTAGATAGATTTTCCATCTTGGTGTAGCATAATAACATTGCTAAGTCTTAACCTTGATAAGATTACTGTACCTTTAAGTGATTCAACAAAAGAACATCTAATTGGTAGTTCTATATTATTTTGGTATGCTGGGAAATATTCTGTTTAAAAAATAGAAGACAGAATTTAATGAATAAGATACTCGGTCTGGAGAATATGCCTGTTGTTTGGGCTATATTCATTCATTCAACCTCTGCCTTCTGAGCTCTGAATATGATGTTTCCATGAGATACCTATACTTGTGTGATTAGGTATAGGTATCTGTGAATGAATCAAACTCATGAAACTTAAGTTCCTTTAAAAGTTGCTCCTTTAATGTTACATATCTTCTGAGTTCTAATGGTATTGTAATTAATCTCACAATTTAAGAAATTAGAATCATTAAATGGCCATTGTATTGCTTATAAAATGAATACGAGTTACTGACATAAAAGGACCAGATGAAAACCTCAGTTTACTTGTTTTTCAAGCTGATTGGAACTACTGATCATATCTCGAGACAGATACAGAGGAGTTTGATTGAAATGTTGCTCCATAGCCATGAAAATGAGCTGCACCATTTGAGAGAGCTATAGCCAGGACTGAGGTAGTTGTCCATTAGGATGAACAGTATCTTCTTTCTGAACATCATTGGAAATGTTAGATAAGAACTGCTCAATTAATAGCTGACATCATGAACTACATATTTATTTTTTAAAAATGATGCTTTTTTGCAGCTCATCAATATAAGTGATGAAGTTATTCTCTAATTAATTAAAATTATTTAAAGGATAATAACCTTAGAATATGACAGTCCTGATACTATCTCAGTTAATTTAAGAAACCGAAAAGGAACAAGAGAGAGAAGGGGATGTTCAAGAAATTGATGTCTGTCATATCATCACTTTTATTAAAAGCTAAAACACTTTCCCCTTCAAACAAGACATGGTGTTACACAGCATATCTTGAAGAAATTTCTCATCTATATTGAGAGTTTGATGCTTTCCATTGCTACCTCTCCCCCCAAAAGTCTGGTTCCCCTAGAGACCCAAACATGTCAGAAGCATGATTGATCAGTATTGTATCCAAGA
>JANHFK010011131.1:30594-44626 GCA_036250565.1 Sibynophis collaris | reverse complement strand
CCCCCCCCCAAAATATCAATACATGATTATTTCATCGTGTTTTGTTTGTTTTCTCTTTATTCCTACAAATGTATTCATAAATTTTATTTGGATTTTTGTTTAATTTTTCTGTTTTAAATACTGTATGTGCTGATTATCTTGGATGATTTTGTAGCAAAAAAGCAGAATTTTTACTGTAACAAAAATTCTGTATGAATCTTTAGAATCTTCTGTGTAATTGTAATTGTGTCCAACATTTTCTAGCTTTTATTACATGTCTACTAAGCATGATAAAATGTATCTTATTGTTTGTTATTCTAGATTGTTTTTCTGATGATGTGCAGCAATGATACATCACTTTATAAAAATTCTCTTTTGGACTATAACAATAGTATAAATTTCAGTCCTTTCAACTATCTATTGTCTGACTTATCCATGTGCATATTATTAACATAGTTTTTAGCCATTTTATCATTTATTTTTTCACATCTGTTTCAGAGTTCGGTAAAAGTTTATACATTTTAACAATAACATGTTCCTCATTTCTATACAATCCCATTTCAAATTCAGTCTTACATTGTTCAAAACCAAAAATTCTTTCATCTATTTTAAAACTTTTAAATAATTGTACATATGAAAATAATTGATGTGAATATCCTTATATCGTCAGTTCGTCTACATTCTTCTTAACAAAATTCTAATACATTGGAGTAAGTCTTGGCTTTTTCTCATCCTAAAATGTGATAGAAACTTGAACAGTCATAAGAAAGTAGTTACTTATAATAAACTTCTACCACTTTGATTTGTCATTGTCAAAAATTTTTAATGAAAAAACCTAAACTTATCCAGGAAATGAAATAGCTAACCAAATTTTGGTATTCATTCTGGCTTACCTAGCTTCTAGTTTAAATTTGCCTGGCAGACAGCATCTAATGAAATCATCACTCTGAGACGATGTTTATTACTAGAGACAGTTCTAATCCTTTTTCAGGTAATAAATATCTGTGGGAAGCAGTGCATTACATTGAAGAAGTTAAATCTACAACTAATTTATTTTCAGAAAGACACTTTGACATTGGGCTGCATAAAGATATGAGGAAGAGCTCCTCCCCTTCTTTGAGTAATTGCAACTCTGTTCTTACTAATAAAATATTTGGAATTCCACTTGATGAACTGCAACAGGAAGGGCAACCAGGCAGTGAAGTTCCATTCATAGTCCGCCATGTCGTGGATTATATTGAGGAACATGGTATGTATTTTCATCCTTAATGATAAAATTAAACCTTTAAGCTATAAATACTTTTCACATATTCTTCTTGGGATGTTATGAATACAATTCTCTCCTATGTTTTATAACAGTGAATGCCATCCTACTGTTTTCTGTACCACTCCTATAATCTAAGAAACATTTTGGGATTGGAATCTCCATGTTAAATTGTTATGGTCATAAGTCAAGTCAGAATTGATTTTATGGCAGTTTTTACAGCAGTTGTTAAGTGAATCACTGCAGTTACTAAGTGAATTTGGTAGGAACAAAATTTATAAACTCTGATCACATGACCACAGGACATTGTAATTAATCATAATTCTGAATTGGTTGCTAAGTGCCTGAATTGTGTTCATTTGACCACAGGGGTGGTTCGATGGTCATAAATGTGAGTATAGAGATCATAAGCCCTTTTTTCTGACATAATTTCAAAAGATTGTGAAATTAATGGTTGTAAATTGAGGATTATATGTAATGGAACAAATTATTCTACCATCCCTTTATGTACTCACTAAATCTGCTCATTTGGGTTGAGAACATTCTGGAGTAGATTTGGAGGAAAGAACAAGAGAAAGTTCCAGTGCGCAAATAAACTCTCATGGGAGAAATTATTAGTACATTTTATTTTTACCTGTGTGTAAAATATTTGAGAAAATTTGAACTATTTTAAGTGTGAAATTTCAATAAATGCTCTAAGCATCCTATTTTGAGCACAAAACAAATGTTAGTTGACATATTAACAGTATAGATAGTCCTTGCTTATTGACTGGCTTCTTAGTGACTATTGGAAGTTACGATAGAGCTCCCCAGAATTACTTATAACCTGTTTTTGAACTTCCAGTGCCTGCACCCACATAAACACACAGTCTGTGGTCATGTTATTACATTTTGGACATTAGTAATTGGCTCATTTGCAGCGTCTCATGGTCCATTAACAGCAATTTTGGGTAGGTTTTTTGCCAGTTTCCAGCATTTACTTCATGTTTCCAGCAAAAAACACCCATTGGGAAAAACAGACATGTTTAACAACTTCAGTGTTTGCTTAAAGACCCCAGTGTTCACTTAACAACTGTGCCATATGCTTGACTGCCGCAAAAGTCGTAAAATCAGACACAGCCATGCAATGACCCACTTAATGACTGCAATGACTTGCAACCATGATTCCTGGTTCAATTACAGTCTTAAGTCTAGGAAACAAGCTCTTTTCAGCATGTAATGTTCCATTTCACAACTTCTAAACAGTCTTCAGCCTATTTTCAATTCAAAAGTTCCATAAACTTGAAATGGGAAGTTTTATGGGTTTCATTGTTAAATGACGAAAGTTTTTGCATACTGCTCCAATATTTTTGTTGCTGTTTGTAAATATTTCTTTGGGTAACAGTGTTGGCTAGGGTCATCTTTTTTGCCTGTTTTTGTGACATTCATAGGTAAGAAATGAATATATTTTAATATATTCAGGGAATATTGTTTTTTCATTCTATTTGAAGGAGGTCTAGAGCAAGAAGGACTTTTTCAAGTCAATGGGAATGCAGAAACAGTGGAGTGGCTTCGGCAAAGATATGATAATGGAGAAGATGTGGACCTGGTTAAAGAAGCAGATGTACCTTCTGCTATTAGTCTTCTTAGATATTTTCTTCAAGCACTTCCAGAACCAGTTATTCCTGGCACTCTTCATATGCATTTAATACAACTGCCTCAAGGTATTGGAATGACTTCAATATAGGGGGGAGGGGGGGGGCTGTTCAGAAATAGTTAATTTGGAAATTTAAAATGCCTGAAATATTTTCCTCTGTAATATTCCAAATGTGTATCAAGATCACTAGGAACCTTGCTTTGATATTGATAAAAATAAAAGCTATATGTACTGGAAATAGCATTTCTCCCACTTTCAGGCCCATTTAATAATTCTTACGTAAACAGAACATTTATTAGGATCACATTGTAATGCCTATTTACCTCTTTACACACATAAATGCACACTATGTTATTGATGATTGGGGATTATTTGGTTTGGAACTCTGTTAATTTTATATCCGCTGGATATATACAGATAGGTTTTGGCCCTAACTCTATATCTAAACTAAAACTAAAAAGAAAATGAAATTGTCTTAATAAATACCGACATACCTATTTTTATGTGATTCCTGCTCATAAATTTGTAAACAATCTTAACATAAAAGCTGGTCAGTTGACTTTTCAAAGAATATATGTTGGATGATCTGAGTGAAGTCCATGTGTGTCAAAATATCCTTGCATTTTATTTCTTGTGGTTTAACTATATCTAAATTATGTGAATATTTCAACACATGGAACACAAATAAATTTAGATAATTGGAAAGTTTAGATATTTTGAAAACATTTTGAAAGATACTTTCAATTGATATTTCATATTTCTTTAGTTATCATCAGAAATATTCTTAAACTCTTTACTGAAATTAATAGAATAATATTCTGAATGTATGCACCTATATGTTTCAGTTTCTTCTATTGAGTGTTCCGCAGTCAGTTGCTAAATAAACTATATCTTTCTTAATAGATTTAGAGGTGACTGTCATATTTTGGTAGGTAGGTAGATATAGGTTTGAAAATTGCAGGAATGCTTGGCAAGGCTAGCAAATGTGCTCTTGTGAACTTGCTGTTCAGAAATGTCAAGGGCGACTATCTGTTAAAGGTTTGATGCATTCATTTCAAGCCTCTTTCTAGGTCCTCTGAGCGTTTGCTTTAGCAAAGATTCTGACATATCTTTTCTATGCATATGTTTGTGTGTTCAGATAACTGGGAAAAGGCATTGAAGCAGCTTCTTAAAAAGATTGACACAGATCTGCATAACAAGGGTCTGATAAAGAGCTAAACTTGAACAACTGAGCAATGTGCATGAGTTCTCTGAACCATTATAATAAATAGAATTGGAATATAGCTCTTGATTGCTGCATGTACTATATTTAAATATAGATATTTTTATCCAATGTTTTGTTTTGTTTTCAGTCTAATAATATCTTTTTTCAAAGCCAATCTGATATGCTTGTGATACATATTTTGCAAAAGAAATGAATAACTTTAATAACTTGGTATCTGTGTGTTCTCCTCCTGATATTTTGGTTAATATGAATGTATAGAATGTAATCATGTTTTCTGTCAGCAAGATGGAAAGGCTATTGACACATAATTAAAATAGTAAAATATAATAAACTACATAGAAGTAGTAACAGCTTCAGATATTATTCCTAGTATAAAATCACTGCAATACTTGGGAGAGGATGGGAATTTTTATTACATATTAAAATACATTTTGTGTATGTATCTATTTAGATAATTTAAATCCATCTGATAAAGATAACATACAACTAACAAATAATTATACAACAAAGTAGAGATGATAGGAAAGATTGCTAAAATCAGGGGTAGAAAATGAGGTGAAAAATGTTCAATTACTGAAAAGGTTTTTCTAACTTAAAAATAACATTAATATTTAAAATGGATTTGAACAGTTCTGCATGAAACTTCATACTGCTATTTGAATTGAAATTTATCAAATGTGGAATAGTGCATTAATATTTATTGAAAATTCTATCACACTTTGCAGATTATAATGAAGATGAATTTGGAAGAAAATTAAGATTCCTCTTGCAACAACTACCGTCTGTGAATTACAGTTTATTAAAGTTTCTGTGTAGATTTTTAGCTAATGTAGCATCACATCATGAAGAGATTTGGTCTGCAACTTCATTGGCTGCAGTTTTTGGTCCTGATGTCTTTCAGTAAGATATTATTCCCTTCCCCTTTAGAGTAAAAGTGCATTTAAGAAATTTATCCTGTAATCTAACAATTAAGTAATTTATTTTACCTTCCTTAATTTTATCCATTCAGCAAATCTATTAAATATTATGTTAAAATTGTATGCTCCTTAAATTTAGCTTTTCTATTAAAATAGTGTAAGAAGTTTTTTCTTTTGCTAAATTAACAAAACCTTTGATAATTAATTACTTTAAATTAACAAAACTCAATTTTTTTATAAATATTGGATCTGCCCAGTACTTATTTTTTCAAATGTAATTCCACAATTATATTAGATGCTCAGAATGCATAGTAAATCATTTTCTGATTAATGTGATGAATAGATCTCATTCTTCCTAATTTTAGAAAAGCAAAATTGAATGGGGTAATTTAAGCCGTGGCCCTGTTTGCTAGGTAATTACTATTACCAAAATAATAATTTCTTGTAGATGGTGCTCTTAGAAGGTTGTCTAGCTTTAGGGAGGAAAATGGTATATAGGTAATCCTTTTTAACCTTTACCTCTGGTAACCCTGGAGTAGGAAATATTAACAACATTTGATAAAATAATGTTAAAAAACATGAATTTAGTTTTGGACATTCTTAAAGCATTTACACAGATGTGGAGGATCTGAAAGAGCAAGAACTTGTTAGCAGAATAATGGCAGGACTGCTAGAAAATTATGATGAACTCTTTGAAAATGAAGAGGAAGATTTCTCATCTAATGATTTAAGTTCAGTAACTGAGCAGGTAAGAAATTAATGCATTTTTGGATAGATAAAATATTTGTAATATGTAAAAATCGAAATATTTTGCTGTATATGTACTGTGAGATATGTTTATAAATTCTAGTTCAGTTTACTAATTGGGCTTCATTTTCTTTTACCATTTGCAGAAGATGCTTGAAATAGCTGGGTTGTAATAGAACCCTGTTATTTCTTATATACTCCAGAGAATAGCCCAAATGAAAATTCTAAAGTAATGTTAGTTGTCCTGTTTGCAGAAATGCAGTTATTAGCTATTTTACTCGATTATTTAAACAAAACCAGTTCTCTTAGTGGAACGTTAATGCTAATCTATGGTTTAATGAAATGTGAACAAGTCTAGCCTTGTCATTATACTCTTCATACTTCTCTCTTCTCTTTGCTACATGAGAGAGGAAAAATATGTTGCATTTTCTCAAGCATAGTATAAATGTTGAAATATAGTATGTGCAGTGCCATTATTTAAATTGTTGATATTTAAACTAAGAGAAAATCATGGTGTAACAAACAAGAGTTTTGTTCAGTTCATTCATCTAGCAGTAATAATTATAGCATGCTTCAGTTATATGTACGTAGTTTATTTAAGTCACTTTAGAGGGAAGATGAGTGGCATAAAAATTTAATAAATATAATAAAACAAGTAAAACCTCTTTCTCTGCAAGTGCAGCATGAAAAATAGTTATGCAAACCCGTTCATTTAATGTTACTTTTTAACCCCTCTGCCTCCTACTGGGAAAATAAGCACAAAAACTAGTAAGAACCAAGAAAAATACATATGCACAGAATCAGTGTGTTGAGGCAGACTTTGGAAATAGATCACTTACCTATTGGTGGTGAAATTTGAACACAAATTTAGTCTATTGCATCTATGTTAGATTGAGATTTCATTAAATTGCTTTCCAAAATAAGGAGAGTAGAGATTTCAGTATTATTAAGCTAGGGAACACTGCTACTCTTCATGAAATTATGTGTGCTTTACTTAAAGAAGATCCAAATTAAATCTCTTAAAAATCTTGTGCCTTTCTTCAAGGAATAGATGTTTTTCTTGTTGTGTATTTGCTTAAAGTTACATATTATAGGTATTACCTCTGGCTGCGAGTCCAAGGGGTTCATTGATACATATTTGTTGAGTAGAGATCCAAAACATAGATATCAATAAAGGTTGATCCACTTTATTTTAACATATGATATACTTTTCCTCCAGTGTGTGGAATTTAATAATTTGTTTTATCTGAGAAAATGGGGTCTTGATGTGACTTGTTTTTCTTTGTTGTTGTTTTTGTGTTTTTTTAGATAAATGATTTGTTGGATGAAGATGATATAAAGCTTGAGCAGTCTGAAGAACTGCCAGAAGAAGAGGAAGAGGAAGAAAACACAGAGGATTCAAAATATAGGGAAGATACAGAGCCTCAAGATATGATGGAGAGCATCCTGGAGTCATGTAGTGTTTCAGCCTCAACAAGGTATCAGCAAAGATATGAAGGATGGTATTACTAGGCAGTACACTGTAGTGTACTTGAATACTATGTTGAAGTTTTTAGTGTTGAATTTTAGGATTTTAATTATGCAGAATTTTGGAAACAACTTTCCAACTGTTCTGTCACAGAAATCAGACTCAGATAGAGTAATGTAGTCAAATTGACCCAAAGATCTCAGACCTGAGTTTCCTTCATCTAGACCAGAGTGATTCTCTGATAATGCAAAGTAGAGTTTAAAATAGTTGCATTTTGAATTATGGATTCATGACAAAATTTCAGGATATCAGTGCTTCATATAACAGTTCACAATTTAATGAAACAATAGTTTTCTGTTTTGTTTCATTCAAGAACTTGGCATGAACCAAAATTAACACTTAATTTAGCTTGAAACAATTTTTGAAAGTTCTGACTCATTTGCTGCTTTATGCATGGTTAAAAAAAAACTTTGTAAGAATGTAAAATGAATTTAGTTAATGTTTAGGATCCAGCATTCCTACTGTGGCTAGCTTGATTCCTGAGGAAAAACTGCAAGGTGTAAACATAAACATTATTCTACATGGCTTTTGCTATAATGATGCTGGGGGTATCTCTAAGCTTGCTTTGGGGAACTATTGGGGTGGGATGGAGGTGTTTCAATTCCCGTAGTGACTCCAAATTTGTTTCCTTGAACACATGCCTGATTTAATATATTGATGTGAGTAATAATATTAACATATATATTTTAACAAAAGGAGGGAAATAAGGGTGTATTAATATATAGAATGTTAGATGAAGTCAAAACAATATCCCACTAATTATGTCTACTGTTCAGTAAAGTTACATGATCTCTTAATAGGAAAAATGAAACTGACAATTTTCTGTAGTTCCATATAGTTTCTTAATATCCAATTGCTTCCTAGTGTATCCCTAAATGGACACAAGGCCTTTAAATGAAACAACAACAACAACAACAGTGTTAGAACCCCATTTAAAATTATCTTTTTAAAGACTGCAATATAGGCAAATAACGTTTTGTTTATTACACGCTGCATATTTTGAATATAGCAGCCAACTAATTTTTTATAAACCAAAAAATAGGAAATAACATTTTTGTATTTATTCTTTTTATATATTAAATTTCTCTGCTGCTTATCTCTCTTATACAGCAACTCTGAGCAGCTTACAATATAATAAAAAGTACTAAACAATTAAAATTAGGGGGGGGAGATTAAAAGTTAAGAACCAAGATGATGATGAGAATCTTCTGTACCCCATCAGCCACCCCCAATGTAGCAAGCCCCTATTGGGGCCCCAGGCCGAGTGGTAGAACCAGGTTTTAGGCTCTTTCAGAAGGTCAGAAGTATAAAGGCAGGTCTCACCTCTGATGGGAGAATATTCCAGAGGGGAAACACAGTGTAATTTTATAATATCATATAAAAAGAGGAAAGAGAGTACATAGGGTGATGCCCAGCTATTTTAAATAGTTATTTCTGATTATTTCATAAGTATTAGTTTGAGAGGTCACATTAAAAGCATATGTATAAAACAGTATTCATTTTCTTGTCCTACACATACACAATGATTAATTCAGGATTTAATCTTTTCATTGCATATAATTTTTAACTGAAGGCACAGTGGAAGTCCACACATAGCTAGCCATATTTCGGTAGTTACTTCATTGCCAATCTCTTATGTACTGAAGACAAATTGTCTAGATAATGTTTGACACTTATATGTCAGGTTTGTATTTACTTTTAGATATTGATACTATGAATGTCTTCAGCTCTGTTTCATAAATTGGATAGTTCTGTCTTCATAAATTGCAGCATTAATTATTATCTTGTGATGAATAATAAATAACACTATAGAGAATTGGAAGGGAAATTCAAGGTGTATTTATTGTTGTCTCTTATGATTAGGAGGCTGAAGGCTAAAACACATGAATAATGGTTGCAGGAATTTAGTATGTCAGAGTTAATGAAAAGAAGGATTAGAGGTGACATGATAGCAGTGTTCCAATATCTAACAGGCTGCTACAAAGAAGAGGGGTCCAGCCTATTCTCCAAAGCAGCTAAAGGCAGGATAAGAAGCAATGGATAGAAACTAACCAAGGAGAAAAGTAACTTAGAACTAAGGAGAAGTTCCCTGACAGTTAGAACTATTAATCAGTGGAAAGTCTTGCCTCCAGAAGTTGTGGGTGCTCCAACAATGGAGATTTTTAAGAAGAGATTGGACAACCATTTGTCTGAAATGGTATAGGGTTTCCTACCTGAGCAGGGGGTTGGACTAGAAGACCTCCAAGGTCCCCTTCAATTCTGTTATTCTGTTAACTAGTACTGAATAACATCAAAAGACAGAAAGCCTATGCATTCTGTGATACTTTTATTGTATACTCATCTCTGTTGATGAATATTAATTACTTTCATAGCTGGATAAACCAGTTTTATTGCAGTTTGAACTGAGTTTCCCATTCTTTGGCTGCATTAAGGGCTTATATAAACTATGATATGGTAGTTTCTAATTGAAATTAGAATGACATATATTTCACATTTTTCTGTGATGATTTAAATGGAAAAGGTTGCAAATCTGTTCACATGCCCTTAAGATCCACTATCTTGTATCCAGGAGTTGCCTGTTAGAAGTAAAATGTTGATTGGGCAGCTTACTGTCAGTAGTGACCTCATGTTGCAGTCTTTTTCTATGTAGACTGCAGGACTTAGTGCAGTACTTCAGTGCTATCTTAGAAGCAACTACTTAAATTAAGCAAGCAGAATAGCCAACAGAGACTGCTGATCTGTTTAGTTTTTTCCAATGAAGTGTTTTCATATGAAATGTTCATTTGGAATAGGAAAAATAATGAAAATGGCTTACAAAGTTCTACTATATAGGTAAGCTGATTTAAAGGATTGCACGATAGAACCGAAATAACTTTTAAAAACTAACTAGCTTTGGAAATATGCACTGCTATACATTGCTATTTCCCTGCAGCCATATAATCTATGATATTTAAGGAAAATAAATCTCTTCATGTATTCATAATTGTTCATTTTGGGTATTAAAATTATAATGCTTATGAATATTTACATGGTTTTGCCAGATAATGACAACATATTAAAATGGTTATGCTGTATCATGCTGTGTCATTCTTTGTCAGGAATTCACCCAAGTAATGCTGCTGCTTGAAATATTAAAATCTGTAAAACTAATGAAAGAGACTGTAAAAGCAGTAAGATTTTTTTTAGGCTTGGAAATGATACTGTTTTTTGGAGAATAATCACTGCATTGGAGATAGCTGAGGTGGGGGAGGCAGTGTTGAGTGTTTTGTTTACTGACTAGGTTTCTCCCTCCCTCCCCTGGAAGCACTTAAAAAGTTTAGAACTTTGTCAAATATAACTATTATATAGTGTATAATTTAATAAAATGCTTGCTAATCAAAGCACCTTACATAAACTTTGAATATTCAAGTGTTTATTTAAAAATTAATTGCCTTATTTTCTTTAATAAATTTTATTTAAATATTTTATTTTGTTAAACTTTCTTTTGATCCTCTGTATTTAGTATAATGCAGTGTTAATATAGTGCTTAAGTTATTATTCAGTTGCTAAGTCATGTTGACTCTTCACAATCCCATAGTCATAGCACACCAAGTCCTCCTGTCCTCCACTGTCTCTCTGTGTTTGCCCAAATTCATGTTCATTATGTCGATTTAGATTTAGATTTAGATTTAGATTTATTTTGATTTGTATACCGCCCTTCTCCTTTGCAGGACTCAGGGCGATGACACTATCTAACCATCTCATCCTCTGCCGTCCCCTTCTCATTTTGCTCTCGATCATTCCCAACAGCAGGGTCTTTTCCAATGAGTCTTCTCTTCTCATTAATCCTGCTTAAGTACTTCATTCCATTTCACAGGTTAAGAGCTTGTTCGTATTAGTTACAATAAATGAAAAGTATTTGTTTTTCCATTCCAAAATTAACAGTTACTTAGTAAAAGACAAAATGAGGTTGATTTGGGAAAAATAATTAGGGGACATATTTTTATGTGTAAGAAAAAATAAGATGGCCTTTATTATAGCTAACAAAGCAGTGGTAAAACTAATTTAGTATTGTATTTTAAGCTTTGAAATTTGTATTTTAACCTAGAGACGTTATGACATTGTAGGTATGCTAGGATCGTGAAGATTTTTTTTTATACAGAACAAAATTTGTTGGTAGTCCTGCTACTAAAATAATTTACACCTGAAATGGAAAACCTTTGGTTCTACTTTTCCCAAAATAAATAAACATACCTTTAAAAATAATAATAATGTTCTTCTCTATTATTTGTCTCCCCGGTTCAGTACTTAAAACTAACTAGAGCTTCTAATCAAACCTTTTCTATTCATGTTGAGTTCTTGAGACATTCATTTGAATTTGCAGGTGAAACCTCATTTCTTCCTGACCTGAAAATGTCTCCCTGTTTAATTACTCTCATACTTCCATCAAATTATGGATATTTGATTAATACTATTCATTACTGCTTTATGAACTATTTTACATCATGTTTACTTAGATCAATACTGAACAGATACACAATATTTTTAATGATTTGCTAATCTTTGTTATAAAGATTTTGTAGGAAAAGAACATGACAAAAGATTAAATGACAAAATTTATACTTAACTGAGTTTTTAAAACCCCAGTAGTCCTTTTATTTTTTTAGAACAATAAAACACAAAATTGGAGTTATTTTGGAAGAATGTTCATTAAAATTTCATGTTTTGTACAATATATGAATTCAATGAGTAGAATTCAATGAGAATGATACTTATTTTGATTATGGTACCTTGAATGTATTATTTCTTTCTCTCAAGAAGTAATGCTTTGCTGTCTTTAGTCTCCATTTTTCTGGTGGAAGTGTTGAGATACTAATCTAAAGGATGAATAAAACTGCCTTCTTGCCAGTCATAAGAAGTCCTCCCTCATATGATACACCCAGCTGTGCTGCTATAAACGCTCTTGCTATGTTAATTAAAACACTCTTCTTTCATATCATGTCTTCCTGGGAGGAAATTAAAAATATTTTTTACCTCCTGTAAAAAGCATTTTACTTTTCTTCATATAAATTGAAGGGAAAGGAAGTAAAACACACATCCCTTTTTAATGTGGAGGAAAGAACATAGTTTTTCCTTTCATACTTCATTTTTTCCAAGAAACAGGTGATAGTGGTGCGGTCTTCAAAATCTTTAAAAGAAGCTAGGCCATATCTTTTTCTTTATAAAAACACTCTGTTTCTGCGCATAGGCAACTAAGGAGAGCTTTTAAAGCAGCTTGCAAAGGATGTGGCTTTTAAAGAGAGGTGCTTTGTTCATGTTAATACACTTTGCAAAGCACCTCTTTGAAATACTTTGCACAGGTTTTCCTAGCTTTAGTAAATAACAGGTTAATAACAATAGTTATTGTTAAGATCAACATCTGGGTCTATTCTGTTAGCAGTTAATATTTTGCTGTATTGTTTTGTTTGCATTAGTTATGTTAAAGGACTGCATTTAAGTATGCTGAATGAGAAAATCTTAAAAGAGTGGCAAAGGCAACTCATAACCTGGTCAATTAGAATTATGCCAGATTCTAAAGCTTGTATTAGAGTTTGTAACCTGTCATTGATATACTAGGTTTCTTATTGAATATCATTACAATATACTAAAATGAAATGAACTGAAACCTGAATGTCTCTGTATATCATTTTCATTGCAGTGCTCATCTCTCCCCCTTAAGTATCTTGCCAGCTTCTGCAGAGTAAGTATATATTCCCCATAGGCATAGAAAATATTCATGATTGCATTGTATACAAGTAATCTCAATTTAGAGCTATTTGTTTAGTGATTGTTCGAAGTTAAACGGCACTGAAAAAGGTGACATGACAATTTTTCACCCTTAATGACCATTGCATCATCCCCATGGTTACATGATTAAAATTCAGACGCCTGGCAACTGGCATGTATTTATAATGGTTGTGGTGTCCTAGGATCATGTGATCACCTTTTGCTATTTTCTGACAAGCAAAGCCCATGTGGAAGCTAGATTCATTTAACAACCATGTTACTAACTTAACTGCAGTGATTCACTTAATACCTATAGCAAGAAAGGTTGTAAAATGGGACAACAATTGTCTTGCTTAGCAACGGAAATTTTGGGCTTCATTGTGGTTATAAGTCAAGGACTGTCTGTAATGTGATGGAACCTTTGCAATGTTGATCTTTTGGTGAATAAATACTGGCTGACTTTAGTATAGATAAAAACTTGGAATTAATATTGGAATGACTATTTAAAATACGTTAATTTTAGCCCCCATTTTTCTTTTCCTAATCTTGCATATACCCACATTTCTTATTGGTCTAAGAGCACATGACTTGTATTGACCCTAAATTCTTGTTCTTTTGATATTTGTTTTTTCTGTATTTCTTTAGTTCCTCTTTAAATTATATCTTTATATTGTACAATACACAATTTAAACCACCAATTTCAGATACAGGGAACCAAATATAAATAAAACAGTAAATAAGCACTAGTCTACAATAAATAAATTAAACAATTGTTCTTTATGAAAGCCTGAACCAATAGTAATATTATAGAAAGTCATCCTTAAGTGAAAACTTAATCCAGGTAGAAGGAGGGAGCAGTAGGTTAGCAAACTAGGATATACTCACTTGTTTGTTTGTTTTTTTGTTTTTTTTAAAATATTTTTATTTGAATTTTATACATGACAGTAAACAATACATCACCCAGTGCTATACATAAGAAAGGAAGATTCGG
>JANHFK010011126.1:0-13832 GCA_036250565.1 Sibynophis collaris | reverse complement strand
CGGGGATGGATGGGTGGGTCTAGCAGCCAAAAGCAACGAGTTATACATCAAGGATGTTTGTTTGCAGCAGTTTTCCCCCATTAGTTTTTCTCATTAAAACTATTTTAAAAATCCTCAAAATTTGCATAATTGATTCTGTGCCTACTCTAAATGACAAAAACTTAGTGGGAAGAATGTAAAATACTAATAAAGCTCTAAGGAACACTTCCCTTAAAAGGATGGTATCCTTGTGTTGGCTATTTTAAGTATAATCTCATTGTAATTCACCCCACTGTCCTATATCAACTAGAAGGATGCACACCTGAGGTGGTATTCAGCAGGTTCTGACTAATTCTGGAGAACCGGTAAATACCACCTCTGACTGGCCCCGTCCCCATCTATTCTTTGCCTCCTGAATTCCAGCTGATTGGGGGGATTTTGTAGTAACCTTCCTCTGGAGTGGGGAGGGAATGAAGATTTTACAGTATCCTTCCTCTGCCACGCCCACTAAGCCACGCCCACCAAGCCACGCACACAGAACCAATAATAAAGAAAATTGTATCACACCAACATATATCTGCCTAAGTATGCTGAAAATACATGCATTACCTTATGGTCAAATGTATCTACCCCTCTTTGGAGTAAACTGGTTGTGTTTGCGTTGATTGGCAGATGGCTATGAAATTATTCTCCCACGCTGAACATCTGATTATTATTTAGTTTTGTATTTAAATGAAGCATTGGATGAATGTCAAATGGGTTTGTGCTACCTAATTTCATAACTTCTTTTCAGGCAAATAGATGTTCCAGCTACTCATCATGATGAACATTTCGCCTAAAGGCTGCCAGAGAAAATAATGAAAGCTGGAGAAAGAGATTGAATGAGCTAGCCAAACACTAAACTGATAGTTAAACAGCTAAAAGTATCCATAGAAACACCATACCATCACACTGTGCAGTTTGGCGTCTCCTCTCACCTCACTTTCCCCCCACTGACAACAATAAATTTACTGAGACCTGCATGTAGCTATTATTCCAACAGTGCTTTGCTGGGCACTGCTGTGTAATTACACGGCAACTTCCTGGATCAATTATTTTATTGTTCTCTATACAATACAAACACAATACAGTACAAATACTTTATATTTTATACAGGGTTGGCTTTCATTTACTCAAAAAGCAGAGGTTCAGTTCTTGGCAAAAATCACCTTGGACGAGCACATTTTTCTGACTTAAGATTCCTTGACCGCTGATCAATTTTATAGGGAAAAAAAATACCTTCTATATCCTTTCTTGACTATTCAAACCCTAAAAAGTTTTGTTTGGGATATTGCCTTTTCTGTATGAAGCAAAAGTACGAAGCTGCTTCTGCTTCGGAATAGTGGACTGGACTGATCACACTTCTTGCGTGACAAAGTGATTTCTGTTCATGTAATAAGTATCCAGGCTACATTCAAGGAAACGTGCTATTTGCTGAGGTGGATCGGTTTCATACTGGCACAGAATGTGCTCATTTTGCACATCACTAATCTGAACTTTCCTTTTCATTTAGGCCAGGGGGTGGGATGAACTCACTCTTCTTTGAAGACTGAACCTTCAAACCTTCAACCACATATTCTAGCCGTGCACGATTACTTTGAGGCTGGGACTTTGGGGAGGGCAATAATCATATGCTGACGCTACAAGTAGTCTTCAACTTACAATCAGTAATTTAGACATCATCCAAAATTGTGACCTATCCTGAACGTTACAACTGCCACACTACCCCTACATTCACAAGATTGCATTTTGGGACTTGGTAACCAGCTTTCATTTACAAGCAGGTGCAGTATACTGTGACCATATTTTGCTACATTTTTTACTGTTTTCCAGTAAAACTTGGCAAAGACACCCAGATAAACTGGATTTGGACTTATGACCATGTGATTCGCTTAATGACCATGATGACTCGTTCAATGACCATATTAAAAATGGTTGTATAATCAAGTCCAGTCACACAGTGGATCCATTGACTAAATGCTTTTCTACTCCTTCTTCATGGAAAATGACCTGAAGCAGAAGCCTGAATGATCATAAGGGATTTTCAGTTAAATCATGCAGGAGCTCAGTGCAGGGGCATTTTTGGGGTGAGTGGAGGTGGTGGTAAATGGTTTGTCATTGCCTTTTCTTTAGGACTAGCCCTAAATCACCCAGTTGGCTTCATACCTTAAGTCTCTCTACCCCTAATCTTTTATCTCCCTAGACCAAACTTTAGGCATTTTTAGGAAAACAGAAATTAATATTGGACTTCAGTATTCTATTAATAGTTGGCAATACTGCATATAACAGTTGCAGTTTGAATGTGATTTTATTATTTCAATTATAGACAGATATCTTCATACATACAATAGGGATGTAAGCAGAATAAAATAAATTTGCTTCAGAAGAAACTCTTCTTAAATGAAAAGTGGGAGTTGCCGGAGAACATCATGTTTCAATGTATTAAGAAACGGTGTGTATTTTGCATTTATTTTTAACAGGTATGTATCATTCAAAGAAAGGAATTGATGGAATGTGCCCAAATATAGCATTATTTACAATTATGTAAATACAATTATTATTTACAATTATTTAGAATTATGAAAAAGATTGCCGGGAGAATGTGGTTTTAACGTGATAAAACTTAAAATATCTAACAGATCTTTGCTAAATTTAAATGTCTACTCTTTGCATTACTAATCACCTAAATCATTTCCTTTTTCAGATTAAAACACTGTTAAACTATGATGTAACAAATCACAAGTAATTATGTCACTTGGAAATCTATGTAGGAAAAAATATATTTTGCAGCATTCAAATTAGACTCATTATACCTGAAATAGTAGACTCCAAGCTTAGCACCTTCTTTCTATTTCTCCATTATGGAACTGGCAAGGGGTCTTCTGAGTAATGTCAGCTGGACTAAGATCCATGAAGTTGTATCTGGGAACAACTAGAATCAAGCCAAATTTGGGTCATATCCATCCAAACTTCCTGCAGCTGGAGCTGTGTTATAAGAAAGAGAAATGGCAATAAACTGGCTATGTTGAAATGATGATTCTTTGGAGTCCTCAATGGTTTCATGATGAGAAGCTTCTCTCTAGCCAATCTTCATCAAGATCTGTCATTTTCTTTTTTTATATATATCTTCATTTTGTCGAAGAAGCATTTACAATTACATCCATAAGAAATATTTCTGTTTCAGTGAAAACTATAAAAATATCTAAAGGCTAGTGTTACTAACACAATATGATTTTAAAATACTAAGATCTCTATATAACTGCTCTTAATGTTAAAACTACAAACTAAGTGGGTGGAAATATAAAATATAAATTAAAATGATATAATGGAAAAATCTGTCATTTTTCCCCAGATTTAAAAATCTTCTGTGTGGTTCATCTTCTACAGAATTTGCCAGCCTTGAAAGCTTCTGATATGCCAGACTGCAAATCTTACTCTCTCGAACCATGGTACATAAGGGTTTAAGAACTACAACTCCCAGCAAGACACAACCAGCATGGTTCATCCTGAGATCCTGGGAGATGTGGTTCAAAATAATCATGCTGAACTATCAACTCTCAGGCTATAAAAGATATCAGCACCATTAAATGAGCAGTAAGATTATGAGGGAAGAGGTGAAAAAGGAAGTTGCACCGATAAATTTACACCTGTTCCATTATTCTGCAGAGTATTGAATACATACATGTAATCAGAAGAATCAATGCAAGAAGTCACTCCTTCATGAACTCAGAGCCAAATCTGTATAGATTTTGGGTGAGAAAGGTTCATGGCTGCGTACTACTAAGTGGAAATGTCTGTATGCTTACTTCTGCCAGGAGATGATAATGAGGTGTTTTTAAGAACACAAACTGAATAACAGTTGCAAATGTATACAGAGGAGATTACAACTGTCATCAGTGTTTTCTATTAGAAAAACGCCTCTTTTCTCATTATATGAAATTTGAAAAAACTGCAGTAAATTTGGGATTATATTCAAACAAATTTGAACCCAATTATTTTAATAGTTATTTAATTCTACACCCTCTGCCAAGCAAACAGATTATCTCCACATTAATATTAATGAGAATCCCACAAAAAAGCAAAAGATATTGTCTTTTTCACCAAATTACTGAAGTTATTTGTGCTAGAACTCCTGGGGAGCCTTGTAAGGTTTTTTTTTTAAAGCTTAACAAAGATAGCTAAACTTTGCTAGAACCAGAACCTTTGGTGTTTAATGGAATGGAATGTTATGAATGCATTTTTAAAAATATACAAATGACCTAGGACAAAAATTCCATGGGCATAGACAATAACAACAGATGGTATCAACTACATTAAATTAAATGCATTTGTCTGCCAGTGTATGTTCTGTGTCTGTTTATGAGTTGTGGAGTTTACTCTAAGGAATTAAGCACCTTAATTTGTAATCCAAGGGTATCCAAACTGTATGGTTTGTCATTCTATACAATTGTGATGGTATAAATACATCATAGGCATGCTATTTCCAGGATGTTTGATCATAACTCATACTAGGTTTCCAGATTCCGCCAAACTACTTTTTTAATATGTCAATTGGAAAGCTACAGAGCTTTTGGCATTCACATTATTTCCTTTCAATTCAGTAAGTTTGGAAACATTATGTATGTAGAAATAAAAAGAAGCAAAAAATATGTTATCTTTCCCTGTTTATTCAAAAGAAAATGCCATTAAGTTCAGCGAGGCATATTTGTAGATAAGTGAACATAAGACTGTAGCCTAAAAATGTTAAGGTAAAACTTTGAGGAGATGCATAATTATGGCATCCCAATACACATGCTAATACATAGAAAATAAAATTATAAACACTGAAGTAGTGGCTGTATTAAGATATAAAGTGACAATTTACATTTCAAAGGAAAACATCTTTTTCCATCATTTTTTCTGGGGTTTTTTTTTTCTTGAAGTTCCAGTGATTTGTCCCATAAATAAATCATAAACAAACTAGGAGTTAGTATAGATTTAAAAAGTAGCAAGCAAATAATTTTAAATCTATTTAAACTATTGAACTGTCATCATCCAGCCATCATAGTTTGAAGAGAAAAAGATCAGTTAGAAAAGGACTGCCATTTCTCTTTGGCTCCATCAGTTAGGAACAAAACCTAATTACTGTTCTCTAAAAAAGCAGTTTGGATTGTAGTTCATGTCTTGAATCCATCAGAATACAATGACTTCAATTGCTCCTAACTCCTTCATTAAAGGCCAACGTTGCTTTCTTTGAAAAATTGTGAATTTGCTACTCAAAAGTCCCTTTAATATTCTGCAAATTCTTCCTAACATTTCACTGCAAAAAGCTGTGACTTCCATGATTAGTTTACCCACAAGCTCCTTTTTAAGCAAGATGTTTCTTCTCAGAGGGGCTTGTCATGTCACGAATCTTATCAAAATAATCTCTCAGCTGACCATCATAGTAGGAACTGAGCTTGCTTGCTTGCTTCCTTCCTTCCTCTTTAATGAGGATTTTCAAAATATATGTTTAAAAATACATCATTATAGTGCATATGTGCAAATAGAATTTCTTTTCTTCATAATTGGGAAGGTCAAGTACAGTGGAATATCCCTGAATAAATGGAAGGTTATTCCAAACAAGACTTTCTAGATCATCATCAAACTAGTTATAAATAGCACAGATTTGTTCATTGGGGTTTGCCTATGTATGTTTTTTTTCACTCACTCCAGAAAAAAACTACCTTTAATATTCAATTCTTACTAGTTGTATGAGATCTCTATTGTGTGTTCCAACAGGGATTCTAAAAATGGTGTTCTTTCTTTATAACTTGCAGTTCTGGACCTGTAGAATGAAGTAAACAAGGGCATTTCTCAGAATGAGATTATCTTCAATTGAATCACCGAAACCCCATATTTAATACATGAATATTTATTAATAAACACATATTTATTAACTTCATATTTTATTTTATGTTTTTTGCACTAAGCTTATGTTCAGGAGATTTTTTTTTACTCACATGGGCTTCTGCTAAATTCAGAGTTCCAGTAATATGGTTGGTTAGATTACTGTTAGGTTTGTTGTGTCAACACAGCCAACGCTGAGTCGTAGTATTACTACAGTAGTAGTATTTTGATCAAATCTGTGAGGTGATTTGCTTGTAAACCTGACTTCATAATACAATGAGTTGCTAATTAGTTTTGACTGCAAAGAAGCCTAATTATGATGCAAAATACTTTCTCTTCCCTAGTAAGAAGCTCATTATATTTGACTGTGATACAAGTCTGAAAAGTTCACCAGTAGAGGCAGGCCCAAACTAGCTGAATCAATGTCAAAATAAAGCAGAGAAGAACGGTTTATAAATTTAGGTGCCCTGTTTAAAATTGGTAGATACGATGTACCACATTTCTTGCCATTTCCCCCCCCAAATAAACGGATACATATTTTGAGTAATACATTACTTTACATCACAGTTGTGTCTGATTTTCAAAGCAATTTTGTGTATTTGAATTGCTTGTCTAAATACATTTAGAGAAAGTTTTGTTTTGAGCTCTAAATTATATACTGTATATTGATAATCATACTTAAGAACTAATCATTTCAGTTGAATGTGGGCTTATATCTGCAGTTGTATAACACTAAACTGTATGTTTCATAATTTAAAGCCACACGCATTTAGAAAATATGTATATATATATATTATATATATAATACATTTTTTTATTTTTTTAAAGAAAAGGTACATATGTAACAGTGATCAGATTCTTTGCTAAATAAAGTGATCTATTTTTCTCTTCTTGAAGAAGTGCTATTTATTAAATGAATACATGTCTGTTCAGTGTGACAGATTAAATTCACTATTGATTTTGATTTACTATGGTTTACTCAAAACAATAGAGCCATAAAGAAAAGGCAACCAGTGTGCTGTGAAATCTTTTTTGCCTGTACCACTTTGAGCTGCAAATGGGCATCATCTTTGATTATTTTTCCACATCATAAACCACTTCCATATGGGAATAATGGTCTCACACACATACACACACACACACCCTATTTCTCTACTTATAGCTGGTTCCCAGATGGATTATAATATGATTTAAAGCATACACACACAATTAATAGAGGGGAGGTAACATGAGAAATGTTATTTTCTATTTGTCCAGTATTTTAAAGTTTTGCAGGTATTATTTTTCAGTTATTTTCCAAAATAAACTAAAAATAGTAAAAGATAATAAAGCAGTTTTCTCCAATCTGGCATTCCCTAGTTGTTTTAGGTGTCTGCTTCCACAATTCTAAGCCAATGTGACCTGGAAATGAAAACCTAAAATAACAAGAGAGCAAAAATCTGTGAAAAGCTGAGCTATAGGATTCTGCCTTCTGAATGGGCTTTGTCTTGGTAAAATACATATTTATATTTGATTTTTATGCCACCCCAATATGTATGACTGTAGGTGGTTTAAAAATAGAATAATGAAACACAATGAAAACACAGAATATATCATTCAAAAGAAAGTCTTCAGAAAACAGCAAATGCATTTCACTTATTCTGAATACAGATAGTCCTCAACTTACAATTCATTTAGTGACCATTTAAAGATACTACGGCACTAAAAAATGTGACTTATGGCCGTTTTTCATAGTTTCGCCCTTTGCAGCATCCCCATAATCATGTGATCAAACTTCAGGTGCTTTGAAGCTGGTTCATATTTATGACTTGCTGTGTCCCAAGATCATGTGATTACCTTTTGCAACCTTCTGACGAGCAAAGTCAATGTGGAAGCCAGATTCACTTAACAGCTTGGTTGCTAACTTATTAACGGCAGGGATTCACTAGACAACTGTGGCAAGAAAGGTTGTAAAATGGGGCAAAACAATTCACTTAACAAATGTCTCACTTAAAAGAAATGTTGGCCTCTGTTGTAAGTTGAGGAATGCCCATAATTAAGAATGACTTTATCTTACTACTTGCAATATAGTAATAACAAATACAAATAATACTACACAACTACAAAAATAATTTTCAGCCACACTAAGCTATTCAACTCAGTGGGAAGAATCTCCTTGACCTTTTGTATTTGTTTAGAGCTAGTAATTCATACACCACAGACTGAACAATCTCCTCTCTTCGCCAAATTGTGAATTGGCCAATCATATGCTGGGGTCTGGTGCAAAGGAATTAATTGTCACACAAGGCAGAAAATTGCAACCAGTTTATTCTGTACAGCAACAAAGAGGTGCTCTCAGGACCCAAGGCACAAATTGAGAGGCCCTAATTAACAGACACAAATTAACATAGATTATATACACTTATAAAAGCAATACCATATGATCATTTACAAGCAATAAGCAACTAGTAATAGATTATCCACATGGCTGGTTGAGGATTGTTCAACCAAAAGATTTCTCTCTGTCCTTCTGGCCCTAACTGATAAAACAGTAGATGAATATGCAAAATCTTCTAGTTAAGTTACCAACAAAAAAATGAGGAGTTAACACTTTCTGCCTGATTTATCTACAGCAAGAAGGAGACAGCCTTGAATTAAAGACTGTTCTGGGTCAGCATGATATGTGTTCTTTGATAATGACAACCACACCACAGTTGTGGGAATTTGCAGAGGAGGAAGATGGGCTAATGGAAGTAACATTTAAAATAGAAGGGAGTAAAATGACATTTTTTTTTAACAAAATGGGGTTTCTCTTGCTAAAACTAGCCACATCAGCCTTTCATCCCTATTATTTTCTTTCACTCAGTTTCCTGACTGTTTGATCTCTCCTTCTGATTTGGATTTCCTTCATCCCGGTTATCTGAGTTTTCTTCTTCAGTCAGCATTCCATGTCTTGATTCTCCTGCCATCTGCAAACCAATTCACTGGGTAATTGTCACTGTGGTAATTTTACCACAATGCCACTCTTTCTCTTCATTGGCCAAGTTTCTAGCTACCCTTATTAGCTGCAGAGATTGGAATGGGATGGTGGTAAAAGTAATGCAGGGAGAGAAATCTTATGCTTGCTCCCCTTCAATTTTTGATAACTCATACATAATCTTTCTCTTTCCATTAACTTAAAATTTTATCTTTTATCCTTTAAATCTGCATGTTGCCTCTTCCTAGGAAAAAGGCCTCTTACTATTGCTACAAGCTCAACAATTTGTATTCCTCTCCTTTCTCCTCTGCCATGCTGTAAACTGCCCTGAGTCCTGTGAAGGAGAAGGGCGGTCTAGAAATATAATAAAATAAAATTAAATTAAAATTAAATCTCTGTGTCTGTTTCTTTGTGCCTGCACATGCATCTGCAGGTCTACAGGTCTCCTCTAACTCCAAGAATTAATTTCTGTTTATCTTGCTGAAAGTTTTTAATTCTAATTTAAAACTTACTGACTGACTCTAAACACTGAACAAGAAGTGTCTTATCATTTCCCTTAATCTTTGCATCCATTTACTTTAGCATCTTGTAGAATCCTATTTCCTCCACTTCTGACTTCCTGTTACAGACCTTTGTAATTAGATAGCTTCCAGCTTTTTAAAAAAATGATTCCTGCATGCTTGCAGCAGACTTGAATCCTTTTACTTATTTCTCAACTTGATAGCAATACATTTGTTGCATATGTGTGAATTAATTTTGATTTAATTCAGTTTGATTAATTCAGATAAGGTTCAAAGAGAGCATGATTCAAAGCAGATTGGTAGCTTAAAGATAAATCCATTTTGATCCATTAATTATAATAGAGAATCAAAACATTTAAATTTCTCTCTCCCTCTCCCTCTCCTCCCCTCTCTCTGTCTCCTAACACCTATCTAATTATTTTCTCTCTTTCTTTTAGATTGAGATGAAGGTACAATAAACCAGTGTTTTTTCCAGTGAGATCAGTCTATCAGGGCAACCAGGTCTACCCAAACATGGAACGGAGCATACTGTTTCCATTGCAGTTTTAGTTGAATATCTTCAGATATTCTCCCTGTTTCTCTGAGGCACATATTGCCAAGATGAGTAGAGGATAGAAGCTCCCCCACCCCCAGTTATCCAACAAAGAACCTACATTATGCTAAACTAATTAAAAAAGTGTGCCTCTTTGACTTAAAAAAAATGATTTCATTTGCTTTTCTGAGATGCCAGGATTGGCATGACAGTGAAGAATAATTCTTGAATTCTTGGCTGCTTCTAATGGAGTTTCTCAGTGTCACAACAATTGGCATAACTTGTTGGCATGATCTTTCATTCCTGGAAAAGAATCTACCATCACCTGATTACTTGGTTATATCTGTGTTAGTTAGTTAGCAGATGCCTCAATAATAGGAGGCATTAATACAAGCAAGCCAGAAAATAGGAGATTTGGCATAGAAAAAGCAGTGTTTCTAATTTGTAATACACTTCCACAGTCAATATTTGGACTTAAACATGTCCTAATAAGTTAGTATTTAAATGTACATTACTAGAGTCCATAATGGATTGGTCAGCTTAAAGTCTGTATTCAGAGTGCTGAAAAATAAAACTCCCGGTTTTATTAGCATGAAGAAAAAGCAAAGTTGAGTTTTTAAGGGAATTTAGATTTTTTAAAAAAGAATAAAGCCTATTACACTGCTAGCTTTGTCTCCCAAAAGATCTCTGATAAGCAGAAAATTTAATAAATTATTAAAATGAATAGATTGGTTATTTATGTCAGAGAGTCCATTATAAATTCAGCATCCCCTGAATTTTCATACGTGGGAGTAAAATGGTAAGTTGCAGTAAATAAAAAAGATTCTCTGTACCCAAAACTGTAAACAACTTCAAAAGTCTATAAAGTGCTTTACATGGTTTGAGGCTTCAAAGTAAGTCCATGCTGCAATCTGTGAATCTATTTCACAATTTAGTCAAAGCTTTGTTGAATCAAAGTGCACTTTCAAATATCTCCACAGCTTGTATCTTTGACAGGCAGTATGTTATGATAAATTTATCTTGTATGTATCTACTATTAATTGAATACTATTGTTTTAGAGAAAGACCTTTCCTCTCATCAAAGTTATCATCTTATAATTTTAATAAGTATTGACTCTTGATGCTACAAAAATAGAATACTCTCCTTTTCATAAATTTTCAAGGAATCAGTATAGCTTTTCAGCTACTTCCTAAAAAACTGTATTGTTGACCCAATGTTACTTTAGTTTCCTTCTGAGAAAATAAATTTTTCATGATTCTGTCTTTTTTAATATTCAGAAATATAACTTTAAAAAAAATGAAAGAACGAACATAATTATTTACAATATGCTACCTGAATCTACTGAAACTTTTTGGAGGGGAGGGAGGGTAAAACAATTGAAGTATATTTTAGGTTACCATATTGTACTCTGTGGCAGGCAATTTTTTCCCCATTTTCAAATAGATGATAAATTTGAATTGATTTCCTCAAAATCAGAAGAGAATCTGGTATATCTTGAGGAGATAGATGAGGTCATGTCCCCTTTCGAAGGGTGAGGTAGCTGTGCTTAGCCTCAGATTTCTCAGGAAAAAAAATCTTCTCAGGGAGTTAAATATCTTCTTCTGAAGATAAAATCTCCAGGTGGCTGTAGTATTATGTTAATTATCCTCACAAATTCATCAGTGTGCCTGCCCCAAAATATGTTGTTGGGTTAAGTTTAGGAGTCATAGGTGACTTTGTAACCTTGAACAGTCACTTAATGAATTGTTGTAAGTCAAGGACTTTTCCTGGAATATTGGCTTGTGTTCAATAAGAAAATTGCAGCTTTGGTTAAGAGACCCTTTGGACAAATATATCTGGTATGTCAATTACGTCCTTTCCTGGATAAAGCAACTGTCATCGTTCCCAACCTGCCTTTGGGAGCTCAGTATTGGAGTACTGCTGTACATGGAGCTGCCCTTGAACACCACTTGGAATCCATAGCTGATTCATAATAAATAGTCCTTGGTATACTCAATTTGCCAATGTGACTTGCCAATTGTATAAGCTTCATTGACCACCAGTTGACTTATAGGTACAATTTGAAAGTCATTTTGGTATGGTCTAGTGACTCATCCAGTATTATTAATTTGATTGCTTCTTCCTGCATAATAAGGTACAAGAAGATCAAAATCTCTGAGTCCTTTCAGGAAAGCAATGGCAGCTTGTAAGATGCTGGAGAGGGTGTTTGTCTGTAGCCACTTTTGTCCTATGGAATTGCATTCCTCTGTGATCTTCATGATCCTAAATTGCTGGTTTTATGAAAGCTATGGTGACCTGGCTGTTCAAGAAAGCTGTTTAACTCTGCTTGTTGACTATTATATGACATTGCTTGTTCCCTGACCTAGAGTACCATATTTCTTATTGTTATACATATTTTTCTTCTGCTTTAATTGTTTGTTTCTTTGTATACTACTCAGATTTCCTTCAGCAGTTGAGATAGTGAATAAAGATACAATGGCAGGGTAAGAAAAGGAGAATACAACTGGCTTATATGTATAGTAATAGGAGGCTGAAATTTGTTTTAGTATTATGTGGTAAGTGTGCAGAAATACAGTCCATGACAGGCAGAGGGATGAAATTAGTAAGTTTTACACATTTAGTAATATAGCTGAAATTTCTGGTGGAAAAAATAATTGCATGGGATTGAGTGGGACCTTGAAACTTAGAGGAAAACTGACTCTGAAATTACAGGACAACATCTATTAAATTTTGTGAAAGTTTGAAAAAAACAAGGGTCATCTATTCAAAACGGCATTTGCACAATAATTTAGCTAATGTGTTAAGATAATTACTACAGTTGCATAGGAAAATTGGATAATTGTATGTCCAAATGGTTGCTGTATATCTAATTAGCCATTTTTTTGTGTAGCTATTTAATTTACATGGAAGTTTAAAAAATATATTATTAGTATGGAATGATGCAAAAACAGATGCTCTGCAAGGAATTATATGAGAACAGCTTCATGACAATCTAAGAGAACATTGTAATAGGAGCCATATACAATGTCAAGGGGTAGCACGGGATGAAAATTTTTATAATGAGGTATAACACATTTCCTTTAATTAAAAATGTTATTCTCTAAGCAATGATAATAATAGTAATAAAAAGCAACAATAACTTTTAAAAAAATAAGTATGCTTTAACATATCCACCCTAAACTTAAGGCTTTAAATATAAACAAAGTTTTGAAAAGTTAATAAGTAATCTAAAATGTATTTCAAAAGATTATCAGACATTCTAAATTCTGTCTCCCTCATGTCAAATCAATTTTATGATATGATAAGTTAGAAAATTTTATTTTTAAAAAGCCCAATACTTTATTATTTTCTTAAAGAGACAGTTTGGTCTAATGGTTAATGTACCAGGCTAAAAAGCAGATGACTATGCGTTCAAGTCTTGCTTAGCCATCAAAGCTGCTGGGTGATTTTGGGCAGGTCACTCTCTCTTAGCCCAACCCACCTCACAAGAGTTTTCTTGTGGAGAAAATCAGAGGAGGAAAAATGTTGGATATGTTCGCTGCCATGGGTTGTTGTAAAAATAACAATATACCCTGACTCTAAGTTTGGGAAGAAATTGGTGAATTTATATATGCTTATTTGATAAATTCAATGTAAATACCAGCTGTTCATTTATTTGATTTCCCCAAATTTGCTTTTTCAAAAGGGAACTAGACTTTTTTGTTTTTCTTTGAAGTTGTTTCATTTCTCATCCAAGAAGTTTCTTCAGCTCTCACTGGATGGTAACTCTGACTTTGTCTAAAATAGGTTCCACTTGAGTGGGAAGGTAACAGAGTTCCATATGCATTTGGCATATAGGCATGCTGGCCACATGACATCAACAGGTTGTACCTGCCAAGAAAAATAGGGGGCAGAGGACTATTGCAAATCCATCAAACTGTAGAAGAAGAAAAACGA
>JANHFK010011121.1:0-10765 GCA_036250565.1 Sibynophis collaris | reverse complement strand
GTTCAGCAGACTGTGTTCTTCTATTGTTGTGACTTAGATGACGTTCAGAGCACATTTTATGACCAATTCATGCAAAATTCCACGTAATCCCAAGGGGTTCACATACTTTTTCTTGCAACTGTAAATCTATATTTGGAGTATCTTTGCCTCTGTAGGTGTTGATGTTATTGGCTATACATTATTGATACTGAATTAATGTAATATCTTAATACTTATTCGCAAAAATGGCATTTTAAAGTTAGCTTCTGTTTCATAGAATTATTTTGTTCTCACAGCATTAAAAAATTTGTATTGTTCTTTTATCTGAAACTATCTTATATTGTAAACTATGACATATATTTGTTTTTATTTCAGTGTTTACTAGTTAAGCTTGTAAATAACTTAATAACTTGTGAATAATTTGTTCAAATTATGAGGAAGACCAGCAGAGAAGTAATATGTATCAAAATGAGCTTAGTTTGAAAAGCATACTAGTTCTAGATATCAATTAAGTTTAATCTTTTATATAGCTAATATATGAACAAATACATGAATTAATGTAGTGGAAATAAACTACTTGCTGGAGTAGGATCACATCTATATCGAAAACTAAAACAGGAAATGGCTGTCAACGGCATCTCTTTCTAAATAGAGAATTAGAGGTTTGGCTGGAAAAAGAGGTTTGTGGTGTAAATGATGACAATAAAGCAAAAAATCCTTCATACCTATGCATCCAGAATGACGACAAGGGCATGTATATGCTTTGTTCACTGAGAATATCATTAACAAGTTAGCAAGATCAGCATATAGATGAAAGATGGCCTGTTGAATATTTACTCCATACTCTGTCAATTCTCAGCAGTTGGCTGGAGACTATAGGATGATCCTGTGGAGCTCCAACAAAAGGATGAAGCAAACTCCCACCCCATGAGTCCTTCTCCCTAACAATACATGAAGCAACTTGATAAATGATTGCAGTGTCAAGGAATGGTGGAAATGGAGATGTCTAACAAACATAAGAGGGAACTTGCCTTATTTGAATATTATGGCCAGTTGAGGAGCTGGGTGAATGCAAGATGCAAAAACTGGCCTTTCATCTCTATCCTAGAATGAAAAGAGTGATGGTTTAAAAACAAAATGGCAAATATATACTATTTAGTGTGTTCTGGTTCCTTCTCTGGAATGAATTTAAGAATTTAAGATTTTAAGGGATTCAGGAATATTTATTAGACTGTCAGTTCATATGAGAAACTTATAGATTTGGGGGATATTATCTGAAACAATAAGATCACATTTCTTGTTAGGAGTTTCAATGTAGTCATAAAAACAGACTATAAATGGAGTCTGCTTTATACTTACTAATGGACTGCCTATTACTAAAAATGGTAGATAGCATCGTGCTTCGAGCCAATGAAACATTGAAGCCATCCAATGCTTTCAGGAACCACTAAAAACTGCTGAAAACAGGCTGTATTTTAAAACGTGCAGCTTCAGTAATTCCATAAAGCATTGCATAGCTTCAGTGTTTCTTCAGCTAGAAGAAGAACTAAGTTGTCTTATCATTTTTAATAGCAGGAAGCCCATTTATACCAAAGAATTGTCCTTAAGTCAGATGTTCTTAACCCAGGGACAGGAGCAAAGATAAAATCAACAATACGATTAACATTAACAACCACTCATTCTGGGCTCAACCACTCATTCTGGGGCTCCAGGTTTGGCAACAAAACCAGTTTGTAAACACCTTATGTAAAGAAAATAGGATCAAGGCCAGTCTAATCTGCAGGGTAATTGTGTTCAATGAGATGACATTTCCTAATAGACAGGACCTGGAGTATGCTTCTCTTGCTTAATATTACAGAATGGGTAGATACACTGAGGAAGAGGCAGGCCCACAAGCCCCATAGCCTGAAAGGCTTTATAAGTTACTACGAGCACCTTGAATTGAACCCAGAAGCATATTGACAATCAGTGTAGTTCACAGAACATAGGTATCACATATGTCAAGCAACAGGCATCCATAACTATCCATGCCATTGCCACTTGATATTGCACCAGCTGAAGCTTCTGGATGCTCTGTAAGGGCAGCCCTATGTAGTGTGTGTTGCAGGAGTCCTATTGGAGGGTGACCAGGGCATGAGTGACTGTGAGCAAGGCCTTGGGACCGACAGTTGTTGTATACTGTGCAAAGGCATTCCTAACCACAGTTGCCACCTGCTGTCTGGAGTAAAGCAGCTCCATACAGAATAAGAGATGGAAGGCCTTCAGAACTAGGGCGCTCTATACCTAAGGCCAAGTAGATCTTGCTATGGCTGAGCTGAAGCTTTTTGTTTACCATCCAGACAATGAGACATATATAAAGCTGGGTATCATTATAATTATTGATGTAAACGGAACCACTGATTGGTTCAAAATTGGGAAAGGAGTCCGGCAAGGCTGTATACTGGCGCCATGCCTATTTAACTTATATGCAGAGCACATCATGAAAAAAGCGGGGCCAGATGAATCAAAAATTGGAGTTAAGATTGCTGGGAGAAACAACAACCTCAGATATGCAGATAATACCACTCTAATGGCAGAAAGTGAAGAAAAACTAAAGAGACTCTTGATCCGGGTGAAGAAGGAGAGAGCAAAAGTTGGCTTGAAACTCAACATTAAGAAAACTAAGATCTTAAGCATCCGGCCTTCTCAATTCCTGGCAAATAGATGGGAAAGAAATGGAGGTAGTGACAGGTTTTATTTTCCTGGGCTCCAAGATTACCGCAGATGGGGACTGAAGCCAAGCAATTAAAAGACGCTCCTGGGGAGGAAAGCTATGGCAAATCTAGACAGCATACTAAAAAGCAGAGACTCAGGGCGGCTTACAATGCGCTAAGCAATGAGAAGGAAGGACTCACTGGAGAAGAGCCTAATGCTGGGAAAGATGGAGGGCAAAAGAAGAAAGGGACGACAGAGAATGAGATGGCTGGATGGAGTCACTGAAGCAGTCGGCGTGAGCTTAAATGGACTCCAGAGGATGGTAGAGGACAGGAAGGCCTGGAGGAACGTTGTCCATGGGGTGACGATGGGTCGGACATGACTTCGCAATTAACAACAATCATTAGCATACTGATGAGATCTCACCTAGCTGCTTCATGTAGATTGTAAACAAGAGAAGAGAGAGCACCCAGCCCTGCAGCACCATATAAAGCAGGAGCCACTGATTAAAAAATAACCCAGAGGAAGGAGGAAAGTAGCACAAAACAGTGCCATCAACCCCAAGCCTCTAGACCTGGTCAGGAAGAGTACCAAGATAGATGGTATTGAAAGTGGTCAAGAGGACACATCACTTCCATCCCCTTTTGTCATATGTCACCTAGAGGTATAATCAATGCTGCCTTGGTCCCATACTAAGGTCTGGATCCTGACTGAAAGGGGTCAAGATAAGCTGCTTCTTCCAAAGTTCCTGGAACTGTTACATAGCTATTGTCTTTCTTTTCTCTCCTGGAATTCAGAGTTTTGGTGCTGCTGCGAAGGGTTAAAATGGACCCAACTTCTCCTCAATTGGAGATTTTGTTTCATTAAAAAGGACCAAAAAACAAACAAGGTATAAAAGAGGTCAAGCCTGGAAGACAACAGAGAGGGTGGGGAGGAGGAAGAAACTCCAGTTCAATTGCCAGTCCCAGGACAATGCAACAAAATTGTAAGTTTTAGAACTGCAAGACTAACCAGAGTCTGCAAAAGAAATGACTCAAAAGAAGCCCAGTGCCTGCAGCAATCTAGGCTCAGAGCTCCACAAACCAGCTTCATACAGAGAGAGGGCTGTGAGTGCTTGTGTGTGTGTGTGTGTGTGGGGGCTTTTCACAAGTCTGTAGAGAAGTGAAAAGGGTTTTCAAATGCAAATGGACTGAGATTGGCTACAAATGCTGAAGATCAGGGGAAAATAAGACTTGGTGTCTACGGGTGGTATAGACATTTGATAAATAGCCAAGCTAGCAAAATATAGTATAACACATATAGTGATTCAAACACAGAAGTAGAGATTTATAGATAGAGGAAATAGAAATAGTTATAAATTTGTAGTAATAGATTAATAGTAATAGAAAATTTTTAGATTAAGCTGAGAGCCAATTTGGTGTAATAGTTAAGGCGTCAGACTAGAAACTAGGAGACTGTGAGTTCTAGTCACTTTCGCACAAAGCTAGCTGGGTCACATCAGGCTAGTCACTTTCTCTAAACCATAGAAAGGAGGCAATTTGAACAGAAGGGGTGGGGAGAGATCAAGCTAGGTAGCAAAATAGAAACAAACATAAAACTATCAAGTTTAGAAGTAAGGAATAGTTTAATTTTGTGTAATAAAACAGCTTTTGTGGGAAACAAACAAGTTAATGAATATGAGATGGGTGACTATAAAATTTAATAAATAATTTTGAACCTTTGCATCTATAATTTGCATCAGATTTTTAAACAACTCCCAACAATTGCAAGAGTAATTCAATTACCAATTTTACATCCAGAAGCCTGTCTGAAAAGCCAAGTCCTAATGGCCTGCCAAGGCAGTAACAATGAAGGGGTTTTCTTTATTTCGGGGGAACATGCTGTTTGAGAAGAGAGGGCTGATGCAGAGAAGGCTAACCTGTTAAAGTCCATGGCATTGACATCCCATAGGGTTCAGGATCCATAGCAACCCCTCCCACCCAATTAGATCCAAAGAAACCAGTTTTGTAGATATGTAGTGACATTGGCATGAGCTAGTGGCATTAAAGCCTATTCAGGAATGGTTTGAAGAGACTAAAATGCAACTAAAATATTCCTTTTGGAAGTAAATACTGTACCAGCCAGCTCCATAAAATATAGTGACTTGACAGTTAATTTTATAATCTAGATAATTTCTTACCTGTTAAATCTTTTTATAAATGAGTTGGGTTGCCTCTGGCCAGTGCTTACTGAAAGCAGAGAAGTTTAAATACAAACATAGTAGAAACTAGTTTGTATTCCAGACATGGAATTCCTAAGGTAGATGATGGTGCTTCATCATTTTCCTCCGTTTAAGCTTTTTATAAATGGTTTGTATTTTTAAGGAAAGCTTAAGCACTGCAGTAAATGTTTATTTTTATAGCATTGTTGTCATATTCTTGCCATCAGTACATAATAGTTTGCAATTTCCTTGTTATCTTCAATGGCTTCATATCGATCCTACAGAGTTTAATATTTTAGCTAGGTGTTGTGATTGAGGCCTGAAAAAAGGATCAACAGTTCACCAGCCTTGAGAGGCCAGGAACAAAATAGTGCACATGCAATGCAAAACTCTTTCTTGCTCTTCCTGTCTGTTCACTTCACAGGAGGAAGTCTGGCCACCTAGGGGTATAAGGACGAACAAGAAATGCTTGTGTCTCATTTCACTATAATTTCTCATGCTGCTTTTCCCTTCTCTTCACACACACACCGCCCAGAAATCATTGGAACTAGTCAGGGAAAGCTATAAATTTCAATGAGCATTCTGAAAAACAAACCTTACAAACCTTGGAATGGCGAAACCTGCTTGAAATTCCATGAAAATTTATCTGTAGTCTAATAACATAGTTTGGTTTGATTAACTCTGGAAAATGTTATAACCTATATGCAAAGAATCCCAGTTCTTTAGTTCACAATGTAGAGAATCTATTAGTTAAAAACATTATTACTTCCATGAATTGGTCTATTACTAGGATTAAAGAAATGATGGTGCTGAAGTAGCTGAATATAGTGTTTTTACAATATTGTGTCAAAACTTTTGGTTTGATTTATTGTTAAATGAGCCAGTTTAAAATACTCCCATTAGATAATCTTTATTTAGACTTTAAAATCCCTAGATCAGGGGTCCCCAATTTTGAAAGAAAGGAATAAGGAAAGTACAAAAAATCATTTAAAAAATCAGTTTTCTTTTTAAAAAAATAAAAAGTCCATAAGGGTTTCCACTCTGCAGTAAATGTAGTAATTGTCTTTTCTCTAATCAAACGAATCAATTTTGCCTTCTCTGCTAATTCTGTAATCTTTACCACACATTCCTCCACTGTGGTATTTCAAAGTCATTCATTTTTGTGCATAATTTTGCAGCAGTTATGTATAAAAAACAATCTTTCATAACTCTTTTATTTGTCTATTTTAAAGAGAGTTATGGGGAGGGACAGAAGAGAAGACCCTTTTCATCATTAGGCTTTATGGGGTTTGACTCTGCAGATAGCCAAACACAGGAGATGCTCTGACTGAAACCAGACTTAAGGAAGCAGTTGGGATAGATGCTGGTGTACCAGCATCAGTGGCATCCCTACCCCAGTTGCCAGATTGCTGGTGATTTCTATCTGCCATCCAGTGACATTGAATTCATGCCCTCCAGGGTTGGACCTATCTCATGTCAATAGTGGCCTGACACATACCAGAGGCTGCTATGGACAGATCACTTGCTGGTTAACTTTCAACTCATTGGTGTCACACTTGTAAGGAGACAAGTCCTGTTCAATATTCCCTTCCAATGATTAATTAATCCAGTAGGATTCCATAGAGAACTTGGAGCATTTCCTGAAAATAGTAATTCAATCAAGGCCCTAGTCTTGTGATGACGAACCTATGGCACGTGTGCCACAGGTGGGCATATCTGTGGGCACGTGAGCATTGCCCTAGTTCAGCTCCTAGGCCAGCTAATTTTCGGGCCTTTCAGGCCCACTGTTTCCGGCCTCTGCGGGGTGGTGGGGAAGGCCGTCTACGCCCTCCCCAGGCTCTTAGAAAGCCTCTGGAGCCTGGGGAGGGTGAAAAACAGGCCTATCGGGGGCCCCGGGCCATCACATGCCAAAAGCGAGGGTAGTGCAGGGGGACATTGAATTATGAGTGTGGGTATAACCCACCCATCCCCCGCTTTTGGCACGCGACAGCAAAAAGGTTAGCCATCACTGTTCTATACATACATATACACTGAAGCATACCTATCTTTTATTATATCCACAATACTGCTTGGCATACTCAGAAACTGTTTTGACTGCTCTATTTCATTTTGTTAATAGTCAACAAAGGAGATCTGGCTATTCAAATCCCATTGCTGGAAGAATAACAAAAGCTAGATTTATTAGTTATGGTACCAGAAATAGGAATCTTCTGCACACTCCATTTTGTGTTTAATTTTCTCAGTTGAGATACGATTCCCACACTGAAAGTTTTAACAGTAAATACAGTGGTATCTCAGTACTCAACATTATTTGGTTCTGAGAGACACACCGAGTACTAAAAAATATGAGTATCAAACAAACAAAGTGACTTCCCACTTTGTTTTGGCTGGAAAGAACTTTGTCCTTTTTCCTATGCCAGTGACCTTCCCAGCATGGCTGACTTCCTGTCCACCCTCTGCGGCAGTCCCCCTCTTCCTTTTTCTGTGGGCTGAATACCAAGGAAACAATGAGTACCAGGACAACATTTTCACATCAAAATGCATCGAGTACCAAATTCAACAAGTTCTGAAGCAGTTGAATACCGAGGTACCATTGTAATAATGATGGGGCAAGACTGTATTAAAGGATACTAGATGCCTCTGCCACTTTTAAAGGACCAAGAAGGAAACATTGAGATAAACGTCTTTCTGCTGGAGAAGGAGAAATTTAGGTGACAGAAAAAGAAGTTGGTATTCCTAATTTGTTGGTCAGCTAAATGAAATAGGCACACTTTACCACTGGTCTTCAGGCAAGCTAAGCGGATCTTTTGCGTGACTCCACATTTGTTTTTGTCTTCAACTTACATGCAAAAGCAACAAAACATTGGCAACAAAGACTGTAGGTATAGCACGGAACTCTGGATGAAGCCTGGAATGTAACATATGGCGTGGAGGAAGTGGTGCATCAAGTAGAGGGTCATCATCCATGCTCTGTGTTACCTCCAAGGACCCCTGAAACAGATGACAATTTTTTTAAAACCAAAAAGTCAAAATAACTTTTATAATATATAGAAATCAATTGTGCTATTTGTGCAAGTTGTCTCACATTAGAAAGAGCCGTACATTTCAAAAAGCAAAATATTTCCAACAAAATCCTATATGTTTATTTAGATATCCCCTATTATGCTTAATAGGATTTAACATCATCTACAGAGAATTATAGTTATCATGTAATTTTAGAACTACCCAGATTATAGCAATGAAGGTCCTAAGTATAGAAAAAGATACCCCCCCACACAAGAAAATGTTGCTATGAAAAAGTGTATAAATCCAATTAAAATATTTACCTCAGCATCCATAAATTATTTGATGGGGGACATGAAATTCCTATTCAATTTTTATAATAATCTCCACAAAACCAAACTTTAATACAACTCTGAAACTGTCAAACATGCCTAACTGGAAAATCTTCTGGCTCACAAATCTGACCAGGAAATCCTGATTCCACTCCACATTTAATTATGAAAGGTGGTTTTGGGCCCATCACTATTTCTCATGAAGCATTCGTATGAATGTTGTTGTGAGGAAAAGAGAGGTCCACTTTTCATTTTTAGTGACAGAAGCTACCTAAAAGTAATAAATAATAACCTGTTTAAATTCCAATTTCAATAAACTGAAAGCAAGCAATATAACTGAAATGTGAAAATATGTGATGGCAGATGAAATTTAATCAGAAACAGGACAGTCACTTGTCTGAAATGCTAGGTCTCCTGTTTGAGCAGGGGGGGTGGACTAGAACAGTGGTCTGCATTTTTATATTGCACTAAAACTATTTATCTTTTTAATACATTCATATTAGTGGTCTGCGGGATTTAAAATTATGAATTTAGTGGTCCCTGAGGTCCAAAAGGTTGGTAGCCCCTGGACTAGAAAACCTCCAAGGTTCCTTCCAGGTTTATTCTGAACTATGCCGGACACAAATTCATCCCCCACTGTCACATACGTGTTTCAGTTCAATGGACTGGGTTCGGCTGACTTATTTCGTGTGAAAAATTACTGGAAGTTCCTAATACAATTAACCCCCAAGCAAAATACATCCTCCCTGCCTCCCAAAGAAGAAATGAAAGAAAACCAGCGCCATCACATGATCGTGACGAGACGCCTTCAGGCTGGGGCTCTCCAAACACGAGACCAGCCTTCCCGGTATATCTCTCTCTCAAAACTCATGTCATCATATCGCTTGGCAACGACAGCAGCCGCAGTTCGACTCGCTTGCAGAGCGTCGAGCGATAACCGAGCGAAGGGAGGAGGGGGGGGCTGTCAGGGCGACTCAAAGCCCGTTACTCTAAAACCTCGGGAGTCTGGACACCCCCCCCTCCAAACCCCACAACATCGCCCCCTTTCCCCGACACAAGGCTCGCCCTCCACAGGAGCCTCCGTAATAACCTACAAACACTATTCAACCACCACCACCCCCTCCAGCATCAGGACTCACGTTATCCAGAGAGCGCAACTGCCGCCGCCCTCCTGAAGCCGAAGCTCCCGCCATGGTGGGCTGCTTCAGCAGCTGCTTCCGGTGCCCCGCCCCGCCCCCTTGGTTTGCAATAAAGGAAACACCCCGCCTCCTTCCCTCCCTTCTCGGGCGCGACGTAGCGCGACTTCGACTTTTGTTTCCACTCCGAAGCTCCGCCCATTTTCTATTCATTGGAGGCGCGTGGCTCTCAAAATAACCGCCGCTCTCCGAAGGAACCGCCCTTCCCGCTTTCCCCGCCCCTCCCCGAAAGCTATTTTACCTCAGGACTGTTCACTTTGCCGATTACGCGTTTGAGGCGGGTGGGCTCCTTCCGAATTTTCAGGCAGTTGCATAATTACATAATTTTACAAGGGCCAGAAGTGCTTTACAGATCATTTAAGGCATTCAATCCAAAACTAATTTAAGTCAAAGGCCACCTTTGTGTTTAGTAGTAACGAGCTTCCTAATTAAATTGTGTATTTGTCTTCCAAATCAGCTCTATTGTATGATTCTTGTTCACCAAAAAAATAATTTTTTATGAATCCACTTTCTTCAAGCCTCAGTTATATCTTTTTTTCTTCTTCTTTGAAGCTAAAGGTCTCAAAAGTTCTATCCTTTTCTCATAAAGAAAATGCTTCGGTCTCTGATAATTTTGTTTTAACTTTTTTTTTTTTAACAAAATTTTATTTTCAAAGTATAAAGGGGAAGAAGGCACAACTTTTCTGTGCTTCCTTCATTTATATCTGTTTTCAAGTGTGGTGGCAGCATTCCAGATGATGCCGATGCAACAGTAGATTTTTACAAGGGCATGACGATTTTGGCAAATTTATTTTCAATTTCTTTTTTTGTCAAATGGGCAGTTTACAATGCCAGCATGTTGCCCTCAACAATCTGGCTCCTCAGCCTTCCATCATTCTGAAGTTGGTAAAGTAAGCCAACCTTGAGCCCTGTTGGGATCAAACTGTAGGCTATGGGCAGAGTTGGTCTGCAACACTGCATTCAAATAATTTTATTAAATACTATAAAATGAATAAAAGCTACACCAACTATAAAAATATAAACAAATAGTTATGAAGGAAAAACAACTTTTCGGTTTCTTTTCTAATGATCCTTGGCAATCGAATTAGCTTTCTTTATACTGAGTCTGCCCTATCCCAAGAAGTTTTTCGAGCAGTTGAGATTCCATTAATGTATATGAAGTTGGAATTTTTTTCCATGTCAATATACAATATATCACTTTCATCATATTTAAATTGAATCACATTTTCCCTTTGTTTTTTTTTGTTTTTTTTTTAAAGTCAAAGTTTTATTGGTTTTTGGGAAAAGGGTAATGGGAAATTTTGAGTAATTTTTTACCTAAAAAAAGATAAAAGCAGGATTACAGAGATAATACGTTCTGA
>JANHFK010011120.1:71730-84403 GCA_036250565.1 Sibynophis collaris | reverse complement strand
CCATCATGGATGTACCGGGTTTCAGTGGGATGGTATACATAGGGTTTTTGAGGGTTGTTTCCTTTCCAGGGCATTAGTTAAGCTGGAAGGGCAGATGTAATTCTCCAGAGGCCCAATATGCTGGTAAGGTCTTTAGGGGGCCCTGCTTCTCTAAAGTTATGGGAGGGTGAATTCTGTTGAATATTAGGAGAAAAAGATCTATAGGAGTAAGAGCAGTTAACCAGAGAAAGCCTCTGCTAGCTTAGTAGATATATTTAAGCAGAAACTAGACAGCTGTTTGCTAGGAAGATATAATGTAATGTGCACCTGAAGAATCAGTGGAGAAGAGTTTTGGCCTCAAAGATCTTTCACAGAGAGGAGGGAGTAAATCTCATCATAGAGAGGCCCAGATTAAGAGACGGTGCAGTCCGAAGCAGGATGGGGAAAAGAAGAAGAAATTCAGAGTAACCACACCCTAGAATCTCTCAGAATCTATTAGGTTAGAAGATTATAACTTTAATTTGGCAAGATTCTGTCCATTGGGTTTAAGCAAATAAAGGATTGGATTGGATTAGATTTCACTGTGTTTTCTTTGGCCTTTAAAGAAATTGTTATTTGGATGGCCTAAGTGGCACCTTTCAACTCTATAAATCTGTATCATTAATGACTTCCTTCTCGTAAAACAATGTTTCTGCAATGAAGTTTGACCTAAGTGATCATGATTGCTGAAGGCTGGATGAACATGATTTACAATATTGAAATTTTGAATAGCCATGTCTGGTCAGATCAATCCAGACTAAATTGGAATCAGAATGATAAAAAAAAAAAACAATGAAACTCTGAGGCTTTTTGTTCCATAAAATACAGAAATAGGCTGCCTCTAGAGGCCATCTTTATCATCCTTCACTTACAGGACACATTCCGGTCAAATGTCATGAATGAATACAATAATACGGATGGAAGGCATAGGACTATTAATACCAATAACAGTATGAGTCAACCCACATTTATATCAGTGCCACCTTAAAGGTATCAATTCTAACTCAGGAAAACATTTGCAAATCTATGGAGAACATTCCTAAAAAATCCTGAATCTAGCCAGTCTTTCTTTTCTTTTTTCATTCAAAACAAGGACATGTAAGAGAAATAGTTTCTATATTTACATTGGTATACCTCATATTAAACAGAGCCTTTTAGTGTACTGATTAAGGCACACACTACAAATTGGGAGACTGAGTTCAAATCCTGTTAGTCCCTGTCCTTTAGTCCTAGGAACAAGGCAACTGCAATTTCTGCCAATTATTTCTAGAATTTTTAGGCTCCCTTGTGAAAGCAGCAGAAAAAAGGAATGACTTATGCTAATGCTGGCTCCTGATTTAGCCTACATTAAGATCCAGCTAGTGTATATGCAAATACAATCCAAACTACTGTGTGTGAATAACAATGCACTAAATGGTTTACAGTTGGTTGATTTCAAAAAACACCTTTTCCAATATATCAGTAAAAAGCAACCTGTGGCCGGGTTCCATAGCCTTCTTGAAATCTTTTTTATGGCCCCTGTAATTCTTGGTATGGCCAGAGTTTGGGGGTGCAATTATTGGAAACATAAAGCATCATTTTCTCATCATTTTGTAGTGAGGAACACACAACACAACAGTGTACACTAATCCTAAATCTAAAATACAGTTACGGTAATCATGAAAGCAACACAAATCCTCCCCAAATCCAAGGATGAAATCCAGCAGGTTCTAACAGGTTCAGGAGAACCAGTAGCGGAAATGTTGAGTAGTTCGAAGAACTGGCAAATACCACCTCTGGCTGGCCTCAGAGTGGGGTGGGAATGGAGATTTTGCAGTATCCTTCCCCTGCCACACCCAACAAGCCACGCCCACAGAACCGGTAGGAAATTTTTTTGAATTTCATCCCTGCTCAAATCCCTGTTGCAGCCATAATTTACGGTACATCTCCTAGGAAATGACTGACAAGTAATTCAGTCCCACAATAAAATCTCACTGTACTGAAGAATAGATCCAAATAGCTCTATCTCACAGGAACAGAAGCCCCAGTTCTGTTTCAGGATTTTCAAATCAGATATTTTAAAGAATCTAGATCACGCTTCAGTCTTATGCAGAAGAGCCTTAACAAATGTAGATGTCAGAAAACCATTTTCAGGACCCTAATTTAATGTATTGAAGCAATTTGGTATAGTGGTTTAAGGCCCTTGGCTAGAAATTAGAAGTCTCCAGTGCTAGTTGTGTCTCAGGCATAAATCCAGCTGGGTGATATTGGGCCAATCATTAAGATGGCTGTGGCAACGTATGAAAATTTGCCAATAAACTGCAGGAATTTCTCCACATAGCCACTATGAGTCAAGAATTTCTCCTTCAACAATAAGAAGGCAGACATTTAGCATGAAAAGCAACAGCAAAAAGAAGCAGAACATTTCCTTCTGTATCTAGCTATGACCTGCTCTAATCAGCTATCACAATTAGAGTCTTCTCTCTCCTTCCCTAGCCAGCAGGTTTTCAAATCCATCTTTGTCACAAGCTCATCTTGTTTAAAGATGGGGAAAAAAGTCCTTTGCCTAGGAACTGACTTCATGTTCACTGCAGACCTTTTAAATAAGTCATACTCATTTTAAGCAAGCTGTGACTGAACATTGTCCTAAAACTCCAGTGATAGCTAAATCCTCCCGATCAGTGAAAGAAAGGAAAGGCTTACAAGCAAAATGAAGTCATCTGGTTTTAACCTAAATCAAGAAGAAGCAGTCTGTTGGGTTATTTGATGTATGGCAACAACACCCATAAGACACAAACCCTGCAACCAATCAAACAACTCACTGAAAAAAGGCATAGAATGTGTAGTAGTTAACCGTGCTCTTGTTCCATATTCAACGTCATTTTCGTGTCAAGTCAGATAATCTCAGGTTATTACAAGTTTGACAACCAATTGCTGTCCTGAACTATTTTTATAATACATGTAATTTCCAATCTGACATCCCCCATTTTATTCCCAGGCTCCTGATGCACCCTGTATTTATGACTGAAATGTGGCATCATCAATATACCCTTGTCTTATTAATAGCATGCTGGCCTGACAGCCTAATTAGTATTCCAGCACATGTGGAAACTTTGAGGTTGATTAAACCTGATCCACCCAAGGCTCCTTTTGGCCAGCTGCCAACTTTTGGCCAATTGCCAGAGAGACAATTCATATCATCCTTTGCTGCAGTTCCAAGTCAAAGCCAAGCCCTGGAGGACAAGCCTAGACCCAGGAACACTATGCATGGGATGTTCAAAGATATTCAACCAATTCTCACTGGGGACACCAAAGGCCTTTAAGAAAAGAATCTTCAACAACTCCAGTCTAAAATATGTTAGCACAGCAGTAGATTAGACTTACTTTTCCCCATCCTGCCTTTAAGACACTAGAATTAGTTTAAATATAATCTGCAGGAGGGGGTTCAAGATCTCATCTAATTAGAGGGGGGAAATCTGCTTTTGAAATTCATTTTAAAGTAAAAATGAATAGATTGTGGTGTTCCTAGCCTTGCTGAGTTACCAGATGGCCAATGTATATTTGTGAATGTACCGTTTTTCATAGTACAGTCATCCCTAGTTGTCTGCACATTCTGCCTTTCCACAGTTACATTCAATCCTAGGGGAAGACTTCAAAAAGAACCTATTCCCAACAGACTTCTTCAAATGCTATGGAGTCATAAAGCCAAGTGTAAGAGTAAACAAGATCAGTAAAAGCACATCTTCTATTACCTCCAAGGAAACAAGTTCAAAATTATCACCAACGGAAGTTTGAAATAAACTTTAAACATCTAGAGAATAAGGTGGAAAAACAAAACCTTCTAGGAGAAGAAAACTTCTGAAACCTTGCAAGTCAAATTTTAGCACATAAACTCAGAGATACATGCAATCAGTGATGAAATGTAGCTGGTTCTATCTGGCGCAGGCAAACCAGCAGCGCTGGTGGCAGGAGGCTGCACCAACCCACCCAGACATCATCACGTCTGTTTTTGACCCTCTGTAGAAGGCTCTATGCATGCGTGGAGGAGTCGAGCATGCTCACATTTGCAAACTGGTAGTGAAGGTAAGTGGATTTTACCCCTGCATACAATCCTTCAGAAATGTAACTCACTTTTCCCCATTCTCAGTTCAGTACCTAGAAACCTACAGATGAAATGATTAATAGGTGCTATTGAGTACACATGACTTGAGACCACAAAACTTCAGGTAGGCAAACTTTAATGGGTGGTCCTCTTGGAAACATATCTGGTCAATTCCACTGAAGAAGAAACTCTAGTACCAGAGTACCTATGGCAAATAAGCCATCTGGCCCCTAATACACATTACGTGGGGGATATAATTCTTGTAAGGATTGTTCCATACCACTCCCCAAACACATACATGTAAAAAAAATGTTAATAGGCCAAGAGTTGACTCTAAACAAGCATGCACAATTTTCACTGGCTGAGGAGTGCACTGGTTTGTGAACAGTAAGACGAAGGCTATAATCCAGAGCAGGGAGGGGCCAAGATAAGGATTCAAAGTAGGATTTGATATCAATTTTGCCTATTAAACATATCCCAAAAACTCAAGGAAAACAAAAGGAATAAGTACCAATATTTTTTTTTAAAAAAATGAAATGAGCTTAATTTGATGCGTACATTTTACCTTTGTATTTTGCAAAATATTCAGCATTTTTTACAGAGTAAATGGTTTGGGAGATAACTATTTTGATATGATGAGCTTTAGAAACAAATGAAAAAAAAAATGAGGTGATCATAATCAATTTATGGGCCAGTAAAAATGAATCCCTTAACAGAACGAAATACAATAGACAAAATTGGACATAGACCTGATGAACTGTAAGAAAGGTAATAATTAAGGCATTTACACGTGTGAATTATTTATAGATATCTTCCTGCTAACAAATACTCTTGGGCTGTTGACAATATAGGAGTTTATTATTGAAACAGATAATGCACAACTAATGAACCATTCACATTTTGCTGTAATCAAATAATCAATATTTCTACAAGTGTTATTTAAATGTACTGCAGCTCTTAGAAAGAGCTAATGCAATCTTTGAGTATGCTAATACTGTAGAAAGCATTGTGTTTCTCTCATGGAAAGTAACGTTTCCATTCTATTCCATTGCCATAAAACAGAATTCTGTCCAGTTCAATTCATCACATTTTCAGAAAATTATTGACCAACTGAGTATGCTTACAGAAGGGTAACAAAATAGTGATGAATCTGTAACTGATCCAGTGAGGCATATATTAAAGAGGCTGGTATGTTTGGCCTGGAGTACAGAATGGGAGATATTACAACATTCACCAAACATCTAGAAAGCTTTTCAGCCATACATGAACCAGATTTGTTCTCTATTTTTCAGAAGCCAGAGCTAAACTCAACAGGATGTAATTTAAAAGAAGGTATTTTTTTTATCAAGATCAAGAAAATCTTTTTAATAATTACCCACTACTCATCATTGGGACAAACTATCCAGTATTTGTTATGATGGTCATCTCTCAAAGATACTGTAGTTCAAGTGATTAAGAAAACATAACCTATAAGATAATTTCCATTTCTAAGTGAGAAATCATTTATCCCAGTGAAGCTAATGTAAGTGCACTTTAAAGCATGCTCTTTTTTTTATTAACTTCAGGATATAAAGATCAGAACCTGTCATTGAAAAGGTTGAATTCTCCATTTACAATATTTATTTAATCCAAGTTTGGAATAACTCAATGGTTCTTTCTACCACGGAGCTACCTGATGCAACATCTTTTTTTGGGGGGGGTCATGGAAGAAGATTCTGAGAGGAGTTCAAGTGAGATTTTGAACCATGATGATCATGTCCATGGAAATAGAGCTGCAAGGAATTCTAAATTGAGAGAAACAACCTATCTTCCCATGGAAAGATCTTCCATTCTATGAAAGCTCAGTTCAGACTTTCCCACCCTGCAGGATTCTTGGGCTTGAAAAGGGGTTAGGGCACAGGTGTCAAACTTGCGGTGTCACATTGCCAACATGTAATGTTGGGCAACGTTTTTTCACTTCACAGAACTGGGGTGAACGTGGTCTGCCCTTGACGCATCCAGTCCATGGGTCGCCAGTTTGACACCCCTGAGTCAGGGAGTCTTAAAGAGTCAGCAGCAAACAGGGACTGATTTTTTCTATTTCTTCAGTCTTCTTAAAGCCTCAGTTGAGCTGAGACTGAAAAAAAGTGCTTGTATTTAGGGTTAACCCAGTCTATAGCTTCCTTCACTGAGCTGTCCAAGGTCCTGACAATATCTTGTTTGACTAGTGCTGAGGTCTTTTGGGTACCTTTGTCTTACACAATCCTCAGACAGGGCAGAATTAAACCAAACCCCAACATTCTATTCTAATTCAAACTGTGCTGATTAAAATTATATTAGAACACATTCAACACAAGAGTTGCGTGTGAACTAGGAAACATATTTTTTTCGTCCTCTGAATAAAAGAACTACATATGAAACATTCTAAGGAAAGGATAAATCTGAAATATTCAGATATTTCAGAGCAGATTCAAGATTTTTCTCCTAACATGTTGGAATCAAAATATCTGACAGACTTCCTTAGTTTGCCTAAAGATAAACCTTTAAATTTAATTTATCTTTATACTAAAGATAAATTAGATCATTGCAGTTCTGCTGCCATGTGCCAGGATTGATAGTTTAATAGGTTGTAGACTATTAAGAGCCAGTTGTGTGTACAGGTAATCCTCAACTTACAAGTTTGTTTAATGACCATTCAAAGTTACAGCAGCACTGAAAAAAGTGACTCAAGACCATTTTTCACACTTACAACTACTGCAGCATCCCCATGGTCACATGATCAAAATTCGAATGCTTGGCAACTGACTCATACTTACAATGGTCACAGTGTCCTGGGCTCATGTGATCACCTTTGGCGTCCTTCTGACCAGCCAAGTCAATGGGGAAGCCAGATTCACTTAAGAACTGTGTTACTAACTTAACAATTGCAGTGATTCCTTGAACAACTGTGGCAAGGAAGGTTGCAAAATGGGGCAAAACTCACTTAACAAATATTTCCCTAACAACAGGAATTTGGGGCTCAATTGTGGTTGTAAATTGAGGACTACCTCTAGTAATTAAGGTACTGGACATGAAACTGGGAGACCATGAATTCTAAGCTTCCCCTAGACATGAAAATAATCTATAGCCCTTTGGGCCAGTAACTCTCTCTCAGACCAGCCCATTTTGGAGAATTGTGGGGAAAATAGGAGGTAGGAGCATTATGTATGGTTCAGTTGTACAAAAAAGAAGGGTGAGTAATAATAATGACACCTTGTCTTTACTTGCAGGCACAACATTGAAATGCACCCCCTTCCCACCTAAAATTCATGAGGCATCTGCTATTATAGCTACTAAATGTCTATTGAAGCTTTAACTTCATTCAGGCCTTTTGTATGAGTGTTGTATGAATGGTCCTACAGCGTTTTGATTTCCTTCCTCAGCATTTTAACTGCTGTTATTACTATTCAAATATCTGCATGTTGTCTCTTTTAACACGATTACTGCCATTATAGCAGTGCCACTGCTTGTTTCTTTGAGATTTGTTTGAATGGGAAGCAGTCTAGAAATATGAAATAACAGAAAATTGAACAGTGATGGCCAAGTGATCATTCACAGCATCGTTACTGATCTATCATGTATGGAAATGTGGATCTGGAAGACCTGAGGTTCTCTAGAACAGGGATCCAGAACCCCAGGTCCATGGATTGACAGCGGGCTGTGGCATGCTAGAAATCAGGCTATGCAAACAAGTAAAGCCCCATCTGCAATATGCAGGCAACCCCTCTGGTCCACAGAAAACCTCTCTCCATGGAACCAGTCCCTGGTGCCCAAACGTTTGGTTGCCCACTGCTCTAGAACATAGACTCAATGATAGGTAAACAGACATTAATATTTTGAAAAAAGCCAAAATTCATCTGCAAATTATCCTTCACTTCAACATCTTACTCAAAGTTAATTTTTCTATTCTACTCCAATGAGATCGGGATTTATGAGCCTTTTCCAAATCCTCCTTGCCCTCAGCTAGCCATTGTGGAAAGGGCAAATACAATGGAAAACGGAAAACCGAGCTTTACATGCATTTGTAGCCTCGCAGTGTAATGACTGAGAGGCAGTTTTAACTGCAAACCACAAAATCCACTAAAACGTGCTTTCATTTAAAGAAGAAATCCCAACACTGTAGCTCTGCAGTCCAGTTACAAGGTTTTATACGTAGCAGATAGATTAAAGCAGCTTAGAGAAGAGAGTGGGATGAAAACACAGCCGAGATGCCAGAAAAAAACAAGAAAGTCTTTGATTTTCTCTCTTTCTTTCAGAAAGCTTGACTTAATTCAAGCAATAATAAATTAGGTGTGCATGTTTGCACAAGTGTAGGAGGAGTGGAGGTTTTTTTTTTTTCCAGATCTGTGATTTCCCATTTTTAAACTACTCGAATGTTTTCACATTAATCAAATCTTGGTCAAGAGGATAATTTTGGCAAGAAAATAAGCTTTACATGCAAGGCTCAGAATTTCCGGCATTTCTAAATGGGAGCAGAGGGAAGAAGCTCCCTGAAACCTTGGACAGCTGCTGCAAGCCAGGGGAGAACAATAGTTAGCTGTTCCAATGGTCTAATTTGCACTAAACCTTATTAGAGTCACTAGAGGCAATTACTTCCCCATTGTAGAACATGCTTCAACTGCTGATAATACCAAATTCAGAGTTAATCAGGGATGGGCACCTTTTTAATGGTTTGGACTATCAACTCGATAAGCCCCCATTGTGAACAATTATGAACAATGAACAATTGTGAGTTAGGGGAGATGACATTTAAAACACCTAGAAGGTGAGAGAGGCTTCAGTCCCATGGTAATGACGTGTGACAAAACAAGTTTCTTTAGTGACTGTTTTCTTTTCGAAAGTACAGAATGGAATGTTGCACTAAACTTTGGCTGTTCTTATGTTGACAACATCTGGGATTTCTGAACTTGATTTTTGCAGTGACAATATATTTGCGCCTCTGCCTTTCCTGTGGAAATGAATAGCAGTGAAAGCAATGTACTATCCTCACTCAGGGATGTTGCTGAAAAATCCTTGATTATTTTTTTTTTTCCCAAATAACAAATAGATCAAAAGTCCTTTTTAATGCAGCCCAGGAACAAAATGTATCAGGAACATCCAATTATTCAAAAAGAAGCAAATGTATTGCACATTTTGGAATCTGGAATGCTAGTGCAAAGGATAACTGATGATTGCTGGCAACATTTTTCTTGTTTAAAGAAATATTTAAAAATATGTTTATATATTAGTTTAAAGCACATTTCTCCCTGTAGCCCAAAATCAAATGGCCCTTGGAGCATTACATCACATGATTTATCTCAGTGTCTAAATCTGTTCTATCTTCTGGGAAGTTCATGGATGAGCAGTGATTTGAAGCCACATCCATCTCTCCAATTCAACTGTGATACTTTGTTCACTAGACCAGAACAGGTCTCATCTGTTTGCCCAGAGGGTAGCTTCACAAGTTACATTTTCCTCCAACAAGGAACTTAATCTCTACTCTCCTAATGATATAGAATTCTAACCAAAAGAGCAGCACAACTGACTTGCTATTGATTGGCACTAAACCAGTCACCACCATGCACAATAAATACGAATCTGGAATACAACTGCAGCACTAAACACTTGCTATTCTCCATTATGACAATTTACTAATCCATTCGAATGTTATAAAATTTCTCTTCTTCTGGAGAAAGAATGCAGTTTTATATTCGAAAATATGTTGATATTAAGGAAGCAGTAAGTTAGATTTCCAGCAAATCAATAGCTATATCATGGTAGATTGAAACACTGGATTCATATGTGACCTAAGCAATGACTTTTTTAAATGAAGGTTTGAGTAAGGAAATGATTGATTTTACAGAAGATTCTAAACCTCAACCAAACTGTATTATAGTGTATTGCATGAGAAGTCATAGAATTCTCAAGCAATGTGTGTTTGTTCAAAAGTTTTCCTAAAGAAGAAACTTAGAAAGCAAATTTAGAGTACAGCATATTCCAGATGAAGAAGCCGTGTTAAAATGAACTAACTTATTTTAGATATAGCAAATAGGACAAAGGTTGGGGTGGGCAGACACATATTTACTATAGATTCCCCTTTGTGTAGGTAACAAACATTAGATTAAACATCCAGAACCAACATTCCTTGGTTACATACATGCATACACATATACTTTACTTTAAATAAAAGACATTCCACAAGTCCAGAAGGTATATTTAACTGGTAGGTAACCTACTGGTAATTAGATAGTCATATTCAAAATCTGCAATATGGCTGTCCTTCTAACAAATGGAGTTTACCATTCAATTTGTAGCCAATCCCACATGCCCAATTAGGTCAGAAAAAGGAAAGATACAGCATAGCCCAACCCACTTCTCCCTCTAACTAACCCAATCTTCTAAAGAATGCTAAGGATTCATTGAGTGTGAATCTTGTAAAAATATTCCAAATTAAGAGAAGATATCATTAGGGTAAAGATAAACTGAAAGGAAACCCTCCCTTAAATTAAGTTCTGGTACCTTCATCGACATGTCTATCTGGACTTCTTGGCAACAATATGGAAATAGCTTGTCATTACTTCTGAAATTCTTTTTTTCCATTTACTCTATCACCCTGGAATTTCCTGATAGTTTCCCATTAACATAGTAATTAGGAGTGATCATGCTTAGTTTTTTATGATCGCCCAAAGCTGACTAGATGCTGCCACCTGCTGCAACATGGAGGACAGAGCAAAGTCAACAAATGTATTCCATTCCTTTGACTGTGGAATGATGTCACAGATTCAGAAAGGCACACATGCATATTCAGAGTTCCGTGTGCATTCAATAAATTAGAATATGAAAGGAAAAATAATTAGGAACATCAGAGCATTTTCAAAATAGTCTTCACATCAACCATTGGAAAGTTAAGTAGAGAGGATTTCAAGTCAGAATGCAACTATCACTTTTTGAGGTTCTCTTGACCTCACCTTTGGATGAGATTCTCCAGGTATGACTGAGTTAAATGCATTCATTACTCACCCTGGACATTTTCTGAGGATTTGAAAAGTACTATTCCTTCATGCCATCAATTTTGTCTCTGAACATTTTCAAAGCCTTTACTATGAGAAAAATGTTACCCTCATTCTGAACTGACCTCTGTTTCCCTTGGTGATATTCCCTTAATAGCCGAATCTTATTGCTGCCATTGTGTCTCTGTCATAATTCCATTTGCTGGGTTGCTCCTAACTGGTTGGGAATTTATGATTTTCACAATAATTAAGTTAAAATTACTTAAATGACGAGAGATAGCCGAGAGATATGTTCACTATAATGTATCCCGAAAGAATTCAAAGTGTTAGATTGCAATCCATTTTGTCATATTCAAAATAACACCTGATGGGACTTGCATTCCTATATTTGCATAACCAAAAATATGCAACATTTTATTTCAAGATCACAGGTAAAGATTGTATGAAACAAGAGTATCTTTGGTATATAATAATGTGTGTATGTGTGTGGATTGGCAACGGTATTGGGCAAATATGTCAGAACAGATCTATTAGCCATCGCATTCAGACCCAATCTGAATGTAATGGGGAAATTGCCAGCTAGGCTGGAGGGAGGGAGAAACCGAAGGTTATCTTAGAGTAGTTATGCAGCCACAAAAAAATGTAAGCATCACCTCTCACAAATCCACAAATCTGGGTGACAAACAATAAAGTTACATCTTGAGACTACTCACAAGTAGTTCTGGTTGCTTGTGCCTGATTTATGATTTCAATAAATATTTCTGGAAAATTTGGGTAAAGATCCAGAATGAAGCAGAATGTAAAATTACATTGGATTATGCTTTGGCAATAAGGTCTAAAAACTGGATAAAATCTGTGGCAGATGGCCTGTTCAGAATACATGTATGTAGAATTTTCCATACAAGTAAATTATATTTTAAGAATTGATCCCACAGGAAAATCCTGGACTGTTGAACAACAAGAGATGTTCTCATTGCCTTTAAATCAAATTGCGAAGAGCCATAATGTATTATTACTAACATTTTGGTTTTGGAGAAGGAGGAAATAATAATTTGCAGGTCTATAAAAACTAAGTATTTCAAAATTATAAGGAAATTGTCTCAATTGTAATAGACTCGTATTATATGAGCCAATAATCATTAGATATTATTAGATTTGTTGAAAACAATGCACATTCCCATTTTTAAACCCTCCATTTGTAACTTAATGTCTATGGTTAGACATTTCCGAATTATTAAAAGAAAATTTGGGTTTTGTAAAAAAAAAGAAAAGAAAAGAAATATATCATAGGGAGTGGTCTGTTGTAGGTCAGAAAACTACCACAGCAGAGACTGAATTATTTTCTGCCATTGCCAAAAAGTGAAAATGAGAAGCTTATTATATCACTGATGGTTTTTATAACCTTATCGGCTTTCATGAAGATTCAATTTTGGAAATGACGCCATCCTTGCCCCAGTGAATATGAAATAAAGACTCATTTATGAGGATGGCAAAAAAAGAAAGAAAGAAAGAAAGAAAGAAAGAAAGAAAGAAAGAAAGAAAGAAAGAAAGAAAGAAAGAAAGAAAG
>JANHFK010011111.1:53498-63549 GCA_036250565.1 Sibynophis collaris | reverse complement strand
ATCTACAACTTCTGAAGGCTTTCCCTGCCTAGGTGTAAAACCTTGCTTTTCTCCACATTAAATTTCATGTTGTTGGATAGGTCACCTTTTTCAAGGCTATCAAGATCTTTTTAGATTCTGAGCTTGTCTTCTAGGGTGTTGGCTATTCTTGCCAGCTTAGTGTCATCTGCGAATTTGAAGAGTTCCCTTTCTATTCCTTCACCTAAATAATTTATAAAGATATTGAAGAGTATTGGGCCTAAGACGAAACCTTGTGGTACACCACTTCTTCCTTCCTTTCATGTAAATGTAGCATCATTAAGGACTACTTTTTGAGTATAGTTTGTCAACCAGTTAAAATCGATCTGGTTGTGATGCTGTCTATCCCACATTTTTCTAGTTTACCAAGAAGTACATTATGATCTACTTTGTCAAATACCTTGTTGACTTTATATACTATGTCCACAGAATTGTCTGCTAATTTAGTCACTCTGTTAAAGAATGAAATAAGATTGGTTTCATATGATCTGTTTTTAACAAACTCATTCTGGATACTAGTTATAACTTTATTTGTTTCTAGATGTTCACAGATCTGGTTTATTTTTTAATTATTATTTTTTCCCAGTATCTTCCCAAGTATCTTGTTGATTTTAGGCTGATTGGTCTGGGATTTTTTCCCCCCTCCTTTTTTGAAAACGGGAACCAAATCAACTATTTTCCAGTCCTCCAGTAGTTTTCCTGTGCTACAGGGTCTAAAATTACTTTTGTGGACCTGCTAAAATACTACTAGGTCTAAATGTAACAAAAGAATACAGGGTTCACTAAATTCAGATTCAGAGGTGGAATGGGTGGAAAATAGACTCCCATTGCTTTCAGACACAGAGCTTATTTAAATAAAGCTGGAGTGAGCCCTGGACATTATATGATGTAATAGGAGATAAGGCAGAGGTGGTATTCAACAGGTTCTGATCAGATCTAGAGAACCAGTAGCGGAAATTTTGAGTAATTTGGAGAATCGGTAAATATCACCTCTGACTGGCCCCACCCCCATCTATTCTCTGCCTCCCGAGTCCCAGCTGATTGGGAGGAAATTGAGATTTTGCAGTAACTTTCCCCTGCCACACCCACCAAGCCATGCCCACCAAGCCATGCCACACCTACCAAGCCACACCCACAAAACCAGTAATAAAATTTTTTGAATCCCACCACTGAGATAAGGGCTTAAGAGTAGTACCTCCCCAACGTAGAAAGTGTAGTCAGTTAATAAATATAAAAATAAAGATAAAAAGTTATACAGTAGGAATCTATGGAAATCCAAATATGTTCATCTTTTCCTTCTTCTTTTTAATGGGAAGTTAGTATCTGTTCCTTACAGATTACTTTAGATATATATAATAGTGAGATGTGATCTTGTTCCTAATCTTCAAAAATTTGTTGTCAACACTCTTACTCAGTGAATGTATGAAATCCTTTCTGTAAAATCTTCTTGTGAAAGGCTTTAGTTTCAGTGGTAAGTGGTAGGATGATAATGAACCCATGGGAAGAATGTCAAGTTTAATTTGTTTATACAGCCACAGATAAAATTATTCCATATAGTGTACAATAAAAAAAAACCACATCATAAAAACTATCAATTAAAAAAATACAAGGAAAAGCACCAGTCAGGATTACTAGTAACAGAATAGCCAAGGGAGTTATTATTACAGGCATTCCACCATCTATTTAATTCACAACCTCCTTGAGAAACTCAAATCTGATGAAGCAACATTGTTTTCATGATGTTCTGGAATGATGTCAGGTGTGGGACCAGTCTCACTTTGGAGGGAATGATGTTCCATATAGTGGTGCCATTGTAGGATAAGACCTCTCCTGGATCCTACCAAATGCAACTCCTTTGTGGCTAGCATATCTTTCAGCCTGTCAGGGCAAACCTGGCTGGACTGGAAATAAACCACAAAGCACACAAAACTAAGGCTGGAAATGCGTTTCTTCTTTATTTTTTCCTTAACAGGTCAGCCACAGAACTAAGCAAAAAAGGAATAGACCATACAAAGTCAGTGCTGGGAACAACTGCCTACCAGCACCATATTTATCCTAAGTGTGGCCCACCCCCAATTGCCCAGTAGCTAATCACCCCCTTGGCAGCTAACATCTGACATCCCTAGCCCTGATCCAGTGCAGTAACACTCCCTGAGTCCTCCTGGGCCATTTCTGCAACCGGCTGAGTCCTGGTACAAGACCTGACTCGTGCTCCAGTAGGCACTCTTGGTTAAAATGCTGACAGCTTTCCTACTCATTGCTCTCCTGTAAACAGCTGAGAGATGCAGAGGTTTCATGTCACCGCCCACGCCATCCTTCACATTTTGGGAGATTGCCTCACCCCTGGCTGCGCCCACTGTTACTCCAATCACCTCAGCTTCTGATGCACACACTGTGCTGCCCCTGCCCCAGGTATGGACTGGGCTTGACAATATCTTTCTGGCAGACTTTATTGGGATGGGATGTAACTAGGTGGAGGTAGTTCCTCAAATATTGCTTGTTTCATTCACATTCATACAGGAAAGGATAGCAACAATGCATCAGAGAGCATCACAAACAACTGCTCCATATGCTGTGGAGACTTCAATTTCCACCATAAGCAATGTTTACCTACTGAAGGGATGACTTATCAAAGGCTATCTGCCCCATCCTAATTTTCTAGATGTTGAAGAGATGACTTCAAAGTGTTCTGGGAAAAATTGTCCCATATGGTAGATAGGGTGGTTGGTGTTCCGTTTGGCACATGCATTCCAAAAGATTGCCATATGGCAGAACTCAATGCTATCTTTTACATTAGGAAACCTAAGGTAGAACAGGATGGTTTATTTACAATGGTACCAGTGGTGGATTTCTATTGGTTCACCCCGGATCGGCCAAATTGGTAGTGGTGGTGGCGGGAGGCACCCACCTGCCCAGAAATCATCACAGATGCTCTGAGTCTTCGCGGAAGGTTCTGTGCATGCGCAGAAGCGCCACGTGTGTGCTCCAGGTCCTGAACCGGTAGCGAAGGTAAGTGGAACCCATCACTGAATGGTACCACTTACTAATGTATCCTTTACAATGGTAAATGGGGATGTATAAAATTCTCCATTCTAGATTGATCCAATCTAAGTGCTGGACCTCATCCATAACAATGCTAACTGATTTTTCTGGAAGGCTAATTTCCAGACAACAATAAAAGTCCTTGCCCCACCCTTGAATGTCTGAACTGGCATACTAGGAAGAAAAATGAAGTGTTCCCATCTTCCTTGAATATTCTGTTTCTGAATGATTGAGGCTTGCACGCAGCTAATTACATTATACAAAGATTACATTTCATAACATTGCTTTAGCATTCACACCTTCTTCAAATTGGCCTGTATCATTGCAACTTCATGAGTTACATTAGGCAACATGTCGCTAGCTCAACAAAATTGCAAAACTTGCACTTATTCTTCCCTTTGACATGTGGACCAGTCTCTCTCTAAATCATCCTAGTCCTAACTGTATAGAAAATGGAAGTTTGCTTTAATTGGAAGACTTTGCCGAAACCCAACTGTGTGATTCATAAAACACTCTGATTTGATTCAGACCAATTTGGAAGTAATCAGATTCCACTCAGTGGTAACTCCTAAAAGGAATTCAGAAAACTAAAGCTTTGTCCCTCCAAGGTAGAAATTCACTGAACTGGAAATCCACAAATAGCTATTGATGGTAGTTTTTGTTTTTTTTCATATGGACAAAAAAAAAATCAAGTACAATATATCATGCTGAGAGCATGAAGCCTGCCAAATTATCAACATGTAATTGCAGGAACACATTTATAGTGATATAGTGCTGTATTTTCATCCTGTTGGAAGACATTTGCAGTGCAGCCAAATCATATCACTATGATTATTCCCCATTTCAGAATGGTTCTATACCATGCCTTCTTTTTTTTCTGGAATATTCTAGAATCAATAGAACCCAATGTTTGAAACCTTTGAGAAAGGTTTCAACTGGCCAACAATCCTGCTGCCTGTGAAATTGGATCCTAAAGAACACTGCACCCCATCCTTGTCCCAGCAGACAACACTTCTTCTCCTTTTTAAATTAATTATTTGATTTAGCTTTCTTAACATACATATTTAACATAACAATTATTGACTTCAGAAATACCAGGAAAAGAGATGCAAATGAAAAATGAAAAAAAAGAAGGGAAAAATCTACCTTATATTTTATACTTATGAATCGTCATCAGTTTACTATTATACTAATATAATATAATCAGAACAAAATATTACTGTGAAGTATCACAGCATCTGTACATAATAAGCCATATTGCTGCATATTTTGATTAATAGAAAATATTTCCTTTTCCAAAACAAACATCAAATATTTTCAGCAACCATTCTTTAAAATCTGGACTAATATTACATTGCCAATTTCTCAATATGATTTTTCATGTACACACAAACAGACACACCAGTTCAATGCAACTATAAACATTCAGGTAAACAATCAGATTCCAAATCTTTGATATTTAGTTCAATGTCACATTAACATTTTTAGAATTTAAAGATTTCCCCATAAATCTTCTTACACGCATGCACGCGCGCACGCGCGCGCGCACACACACACACACACACACACACACACACACACCGTTTCTCATATTGACAGAAGGACCCTCCCAAGTTTCTTTAGTGGAGAAAAGTACTTTCAGACTTGCAAGATTCTGTTAATGTAACCTTACAATAAAGTTACTTTGTTCATCTGGGCATGTTTCCTGTCTGGACTACGTCACAAGTTTGACAGAAAGGGATAGCCATTTTAAAGCCAATAGACAGCCATATACAAGTAATTATCATCACTACAGCTTGTTATTGCACTGATTCCTCTATCAACAATACCTAATAAGTCAAGCCATCGCTACCAGATATCAAAAACATCTACCAGGCTATTACACCTCCTTTACATGGATGATCTGAAGTTGTATGGAAAAAACACGATCTGAATTGCTACTCAGTACGGTCTGTATATACATGATATTGCAATTTGGACTGGACAAATATGCCACTCTCACTAACCACAGGGAAAAAAGAGTAAAACTGAAAATAACCTCAAGAATCTGAATTTACACAACCAGTACAAACACTAGGGTATCCTTCGATCTGATAACATCAAGCACATTGTAGTCAAGAAGAAGATTAGAAGTAATACATTGTGAGAGTGAAGAAGATCTTAAAGATGACATTCAGCGGAGGAAATACCATTAAGGCAAGTAATGCCTAAGCAATTCTAGTCATTAGATATGCAGATGTAATAGCTGTAAAAAACTTGACTTAAGAAGAACTAAGCACCATGGATAGGAAGATCAGAAAAATAATAATATCAAATCGTGCCTTTCATTCACACAGCAATATTGTTGGACTACGTACCAAGCAAATAGGTAGGGATGAAATACACCAAGCTTTGGAAGAAGAAGAAAAGAGCATGAGAACAATATCTAGATTACAGTAAAAAAAACATGCACTGAAGCTAATATATCGTGAAGGCTTACTTTGAATTGGAGAGACCACACTAGCCTTCACAAAAGACCAAATGAAAAATAGAAAAGAGACCTGGCAAAGCAAAATATCACGTGGCCAGTATTAAATAATAATAATAGGCAAAGCAGATAATAACAAGACCTGGCAACGCTAAAAGCAGAAAAATTGAAGAAAGAGACGGAAGGGCTAATTCTGGCTGAACAAACCTAAACCTTAGGATCAAATGCATACAAAGCTAGAATTAGAAGACAGCAACAGACAGCAAATGCTGCCTTTGCAAAGAAGCTGAAAAAACAGGGGACTACCTAGTTAGTTGCAGCAAGAAGATTGAGCAGACTGCCTAAAAACAATGGCATGACAAAGTAGCAACAATGGTGCACTGGAAGAGCTACAACAAATACCATCCTCCAGCAAGCAAAAACTGATGGTTCCACAAAATAACAATCATAGATAACAATTAAGAAGTGGAAGTGCTCTGGGACATTAGAATTCAAGCAGACAAGTACCTGCCACATAGCAACCCAGATTTCATTGTCAATAAGAAAGACAAAAGAATCCAGATAGTGGATGAGGCAGTACTGGGAGACAGGAAAATAGAAAAAAAAAGAACTGGAAAAAATCACAAAATGTTAAGATCTGCAAATAGAAGTAGAGCTACAGTGACAAAATAAAGCAGTACCAATAGTAATAGGTGCCTCGGGTGAAATTCCAAAATATCTGGAGCTCCACTTGAACACCATCAGCACTGACAAAAATCACCATCAGTCAATTGCAAAAGACACTTTTGTTTGGAGCAGCTTACATCCTACAACAATACCTTTAACACCATCAAAACATCTGCCTATCCCAGGTCCTTGGGAAGGACTTGATATTTGGAGAAAAATGCCAAATCTGGTCTAAACATCTTGCTGACTGTAAGCTGAATCATAATAATTATAATTGTATACGCGGCCTGATTCCCAGTCACTGCCTGCCTGGGAGAAAAAGCTTGGCATTTTGTAATTCAAATGCGGAACCAGGCTCACGATAGCGCTTTCCATTCCCTCTATTCATTCTAAAGTGCTTTTCTTCATTCCCTTTTGACTATTGTATTTCTGAATACTTGGCACAAAACAGCAGAAGAAATGGCAGGAGATAATAAGATGGGTTGGCTCCCATTGGTTGTCTATATGCAGCACCCGAATTTTAGTCTATGAACCTTCATAATATCCTGTGGAAATACTTTTTTAAAAAAGGGGAGGCATTAAAAACCATCCATGATTGAAAGAGAGGCAAAATTGTCCCAAAGAATAAATATTCTTGAATGCTCATTTGTTCTTTCTACCTATACCAGTCCCTGAGCAAGCGTTTATGAATTGTTAGATTCTTTCTATTTATTTTGTTCTTTGGTTCTCCTCCACTGCCATTCTATGCTTCAGATCTGTTTTCTGAGATGATAGCAATAAAAACTTTTCTTTCTTTTCTTTTCTTTTTGCCTAGGATGTTCAGAATCCCATTATGAATCAATCACTGAAGTCATTTGGTTCATTAGCCTTATTTTCTTCATTACGGCTAATGTTTTTGCACCAGGTGATCAAAGAGCACAAACAAGAAAATAGAGAAGGAACCGAAGCAGCAATTCATTCTGCACAATGTCATATTAAGTGTAAATGAAAAATCTCACATTATAATACCGATCTCTCCTATTTGTCAAACCAGTCAGAGGTTAGAAAAATCTAAGAAGATGGGAAGCATGAATTAATTTCAACTGGCAGTCTGATCTGAATGCTTTTGACATTAAATTTGGGGAAAAAAATCATAGGCTATAATGAGGAAGCATCAAGCACCTACAGAAGGATATAGAATGGTAGCAATGTTCCATTAGCACAAGAAAAAAATTTTTAGATGGAATGTTATACCAAACTCTAAAGAGGCCCACCCTATAGAAACTGAAAGTTAGAATGTGAATGAAGCTCAATGCAATGTTAGTTTCAAAAGAGGGGTGATATACAGAGGTTTTAATGAGATGATAAATGTCATTGTCCACCTACCTAGGCCAGTGTTAAAGAGCTCATCATACTACCCATGCGTTGTTCACTGTTTTTCATGTACAGAACTGAAATGGTAGCACCACATATGCATATAACAATTCCGGAAGCAGCAGGAAAGCCATTGAATTCACACAGCACTTTGAAAGGCTGCAAAGCACCAATTTAATAGGGTACTTTGAAAGTTGGTCCTTTGGGGCTACAAAGTCCCTGCTTCAATTTGTGAATCTGCTTGAATAGATTATAGAATCTTTTTTTAAAAAAAAAAATCTAACTGAAACATATTTTTTTTGACACTTTGGACAACTCTACTTTTTGGGGTGGGGGATAAAATCCCCCTGCTTGTTTGAAATGTTTCAAAAGTTTTCATTTCTATGTCTACATTTCTGACATCCAGACATAATTGGATGTTAGATTTTTAAAGATCAGGAAGCTCATACGATGACTTGGATCGGTTACTTGGTAGTAACCTATTCGATTTATGTGACTATGTGAATGTTTGATAATATCACAGTTGACAATGGGCATTATGTTATATTTAACTCTAGCAATATATAAGGACACAACATCTGTTGCCAAATTCAATTACAAATTTTTTCTTAGGAAACAAGCAGCATTTCTGGTAAATGATCAGCACACATTTATTGTGTCTCACAGCATCCATAGTCATTTCTCTAATAAATAGTGCCTATGAAAACCTAGGATAGAGCATATAGAGAGAAGAGAAGTGGAGAGGGTACACAGTCCTGCATTACTCATCAATGGAGGCATTATTGGTGATATGTAGTACTGAATCCGGCAATCACTTTTGAAGCTATATTACACCACCGTTTACCTCTTCTAGTCTACATAGATAGAAATTCTAAGATTGTTATGAAAACTTTTGCCAACATCAATGGTGAAAGCATGGATGAGAAGTACATTCAACTGAGATAATATCAATAATGAGGAAACAAAACCACTGCTTTTGTCAGAAGTAGGGAAAGGGAAGAAATAAAGTAAAATTTGAAGGGCTGCTTTAATTTAAAGACGATCTTTATTTTTGATGTGGAAAAAAAATAGATGTTAGCTAGGACCCCATTCTAAGGTATCCATATTTTGAGGCATATGTTACTTTGAAAATGTTAAATATACTTATATTTCAAGTCTACTAATTGATTCTGCACATTGAATAATTATTGTTGTAAACAATTGTAGATGAATAACAAAAGTGTGAATCCTTGTGACTGTTTTGTAGGGTTGAGAATCAGATGGGGTGACATACTGTTTGATTACACTGAGTTAATAACATTATCATAACTCTTTATTATTATAAAAAGGAGTCACAGCTGATGTTAGGAACCCCACTGCTTAGTTTGCAATTTAAATGTCTACATAAATATAGGTCCCTTGAATCTCTTTTGTTCCAAGTTTCAGGAGTTTCCTTTTGCAATGCCTAAAACAATGTTTATACCCAGCACAGTTCTCCATAGTTATGGAGCTTTCAAAATACCAGCCTTTGGAGGCCTTTGTGCAGATATATCAACATTCATTCATTCATGCATGCATGCATGAATTCATGCATTCATTCAATTTGAATGCCACCCATATCCAACTGATTCCAAGTAGCTGACAACAATAAAAATAATATAAATAAGAAATACAAACAAAGTATAAAATAACCACAAGATGGCAATCCAACAAGAAAGCAAACATAAAACATCAGAAACAAGGGACTCTTATTCATTCCATCGTGAGGACTGCATTAATAGTCGGATCTTTCAGGCTTTTGGGAACATCATTAGCGTGGGAGCCATATGGATCTTATGAGACCTCATCCCAGAAGGCAGAAATCCTTCTCGATCCCAGAAGATGATAGATGACCTATTTAATGGTAGGAACCCAGAGTCCACCACTGTACTGGCTTTATCAGATGGGCACAAACCATGAAAGATAGAAGTTCTTGCAAAGGGCCAGGCCCTAAGCTATGTATATTTTATATGTAATAACCAGCACTTTGAAGTGCAGAGCCTTGGTGGTGCAGTGGTTAGATTGCAGTACTGCAGGCTACTTCTGCTGACTGCCGGCTGCCTGCAAATTGGCAGTTCAAATCCCACCAGGCTCAAGGTTGACTGAGCCTTCCATCCTTCTGAGGTTGGTAAAATGAGGACCCAGATTGTTGGGGGCAATATGCTGACTCTGTAAACCGATTAGAGAGGGCTGTAAAGCACTGTAAAGTGGTATATAAGTCTAACTACTATTGCTATTGCTATTGCTGCTCCAACTCAACCCATCCAAGACCGAGTGGCTGTGGTTCGCGGTGCCGCGGCATAGCCAGCTAGTACCATCGCTAACTATCAGGGGCGAAACACTGGCCCCTGCAGAAAGGGCCCGCAATCTGGGAGTCCTCCTGGATAACCGGCTGTCACTAGATGAACATCTGACAGCCGTGGCCAGGGGGGCTTTCTATCAGGTTCGCCTGATACGCCAGTTGCGGCCCTTTCTGGACCGTGGTGC
>JANHFK010011106.1:104584-116353 GCA_036250565.1 Sibynophis collaris | reverse complement strand
TTTGCTGCTACCAAATGTTGCTGCTTAATTATATGTCTTTAATATAGTCATTTAAAAGTCTGCCTGTAGGCTATTTTGATTACTTTTGTTTACAAGCACATTATTTGACACCCAAGTGGGTTGGGGAAATGGGGTTTTTAGGCCAGCTTTCATCAGTGTTTTCCTTGGAAGGTCATGGGGAAATAATCTTTTATTATTATTATTATTTTTGTGTGTGTGTGTTAAATTTCCATCAGATCCTCCAAATGCTCACGCTACTATTTTAAAGAAGGCAGAATGAAAACAGTAGGGCTTTTTTCTTTTTTTCTTGCAATAAAGGAGCTGAAGAGAATCACAATCTGTTCTCATGAATGCTCCTTTCCAGCCAACCGTTCTGTTTAACTTAACACACACACACACAAACACACACGCAGATACACAACTCCCATCTATAGGATTATAGCATTTCCCCCCTCCTTGGTTCATGTTTACTTCTATATTTGCACATGAGCAAGAGCCAAATCTTGTTTTCGGGAAGACCCAGTTTACTTTCTGTTATACAGAGTTGTGTTTTTGTCATTGTTGTTTGTGTAATTCTTTTGTCCTCCGGGCCCCTTTGCATCACAAGGAAAGCACCAGCTTAGTGTTATGTCCTGGGGTGGTTACGTTTTCCTTTTACAACATTTAAAGGATGAGTCCATGGCTGACAGCATTAACTCTGTGAGCTATAAATGACCCATATTTATTTTATGCTTATTTTGGATAAGGCACAGTCCGTTTGCAGAGGAAGAACTAATACTCAATGGAATAATACATTAGGCCAGTGATGGCTAACCTTTTTGCCATCGCGTGCCAAAAGCTGGGGGAGCGCAAGGGGGTTGCACATGCGTACCCATACCTATAACTCAATGTGCTCTGCCCCCCGTGCACGCGCATGCGACCCCCCGCACTCCTCCCGCTTTTGGCACGCAATGGCATAGTAGGCCCTTTTTTTTGCCCTCTCCAGGCTCCAGAGGCTTTCTAGGAGCCTGGGGAGGGTGAAAACGGCCTTCCCCACACCTGCAGAGGCCCTCCGGAGGCTGGAAACAGCCTGTTTGCTGACTTTCTGTGGGCCCAGAAGGCCCGAGAATCAACTGGCCAGCTGAGGTGGGGCAACGCTCGCGTGCCCACTGATATGGTTCCATGTGCCACCTGTGGCACGCGTGCCATAGGTTCGCCATCACGGCCTTAGGCTATCATGAATGAATGTTTTGTTTCAGTAATTGAAATCCCCCAAATTATTTTGCATACGGATAGTCTTCGACTTACTCACCACTGAGCCCAATATTTTGATTCTGTTGATCACGTGGCCATGGGGATGCTGTACAATGGTCTCATGCGTGAAAAATGGTCATAAATCACTTCTCCCCCCCCCCAGGTCTGTTGTAACTTCGAAGAGTCACTAAATGAAGGTTTGCAGAAGGACCAAAAATGATTAAAAATAAATGTAATTTTTTGAGTCCTAGTAAAGTAAGGAAAAGAAAGCAACAAGAATGAAGAGAGGGAGAAAGAAAACCCACTTATCATTTTCTTGTTTTGTAATACTCCTGGTGGGGGGGAAATTAGAGTTGAAGATTCGAGCTTTAAATACAGCAAGTCCTTTTCTCTTTTATCATTTAGCACTTCACCGCATTCCATGGGGGTCCTTCCTAGCATTCCAACGTATTTATAATTGACTCAGTATTTATTTTCAAGGCACCCTGTTGTGTCCTGGTTATCAAGTGAACCCAGAATAAAGTAGGGAATGAGGTTGTAGGAATTCAACAAGAGAAAAGTTATTTATACCCACTTGAGAGAGAATAGAATTCTGAAATTTATCCCTGATTTTTTTTATGGGCATGAAGGACTTTTTAATTTTCCAATTTAATCTGTGGAACTAATTGCCTCCAGCAGTTGTGGGTGCTCCAACACTTTTTAAGAATAGATAGACAACCATTGGTCTGAAATGGTATATAGGGTTTCCTGCTTGAGCAAGGGGTTGGACTAGAAGACCTCCAGGGTCCCTTTCAACTCTGTTATTCTGTAAAGGTGATGGTAACATTAATTTGCATTAACATCTTCTGTTTATACTCTTCACAAGGGTGAATCACTGGCTTCTGAAAAGACAGGATGGACCCAACTTCAGGTAGAGAAGGAACATCATACGGAAATGGTAATTAGAGTATTTCCAGAGAAGTTGCATCTAATGCATCTAAGTTGCACACAATATCAAAAGCCAGTTCTTCAGGTTTTACAGAGGTTTTCTTTGTGAGTCATAAAGTGTATAATGGCTGACATAGGACTCAGGACTTACAAAGTGACAATACTTAAATCGGGCATCTTTGCAACAACATGTCTAGACTTAGTGGCTCCATCTCCAAATTCCTAAATTCAGGATTCCTAGATTTCTATCACGTGTATGGTTTTCTAAGCCAACTTTAGATTATGTCAGCCACAGGTCCACCTAATAGTATTACACTATAAAATGGTATACTGTAATGTAAAATGTGAGGATACTTTTCTTTGGGGGTTAGCAAATTGTAACATATTGTGAATACGTTTTTGAATATAATAACAATAATAACAACAACAGCAGCAGCAGCAGTAGCAACAACAACAATAATAATAATAATACGCATTGTCATCGGGACACTTGGTACCACGTCCAAAAATTTTGTACAATTCAAGAAATTGTAGCTTCCTGCAATAACACCAGTGGAACTGCAAAAAACTGTGCTACTCGGAACATCATATATTTTAAGAAGGTTCTTGGTTGATACCTAGGACACCGGCAGCAACCCATATCATCATTAGCACCAGTCAAGGATATTTGTTACAATTTTTAAATGATCAGTTGACTGTGTTTCATGTTTAATAAATAAGAGATAATAATAATAATTTTTTTAAAATCCCGAAACATACAATTTATTGATATCATGGTATCAGGAGATGCCAGAGTTGAAGAAAAACAACTGGAAAAAAGTCACAAAATATCATAACCTGGCTATCAAAACTACATGGCTATGGATGAAACATGTAACAGTGATGCATATTGTCATGGGAGCACTTGGTACGATGTCCAAAAAATGTGTATCAAAAATATCTAATATTACAGTAATCAGTATTTAACTGGTGTGAGTAATATGTATATAACTGTCAGTTTTTTTCTTTCTTTTTCAATGCATTTTTAAAATGTTTTATTTGTTTTGTGTTTTTTGGTTTTTTTTCTTTAATTTTTTGAAGTTTTAATCTTTTTTTATAAATTAACATTTGAATAAAAAAAGGAAAAACAAAATCTTGTTTTCTGTTTTTATCATCAATAGTCTATTTTTACAATTAATATTGCTCTTTTCCAGCTGTAGCTCACTGATAATTATATCCATATTAATTCATGTTAACTCCTTTTTGTACTTTTCCAGAAGAGGGCACTTATCATGTAGACTGATAAAATTAATATAAAAGATGGTAGCCATTTGATGATTGAGGAATGAGGAACGGATCTGAAGTTTCTCAAAGCAAATCATGGGGAGAGTCTCTTTTAAATCTTAATCATGAGCCAGATTATCACTCAAGAGTACCCAAACAAGGCCACCCATTGCCAAATGACCAAAGGCAATTCCAAAGCACTTTTGCCATCATATCTTATGGTAGACCCGAATGAATAATAATTTGCCTAAAGCATTTATTCTGTTAAAAAAAAAGAGAAGGGTGAACATTCAGCAACAGAGTGGTCAATGCCTGGAATGCACTACCTGACTCTGTGGTTTCATCCCCAAAACGCCCAAATTTTAACCTAAGACTGTCTACTGTTGATCTCACCCCATTCCTAAGAGGTCTGTAAGGGGCGTGCATAAGAACACCAGCGTGCCTACCGTCCCTGTCCTAATGTTCTCATCCACTGTATTCATATTATGTACTCAATTCATGCCTATAATTAAGTATATTATCTAATATGTACTTCACAAATAAATAAATAAAAATAAATAAATATAACATGGTGCTTGTGGCAGGTCTAAATAAGCAAACTGTAAAATTCATAGAGGAAAAATAGCTGGTTTTGTATGACACAATAAGCCCAAATGTTTAGGCCAGGTTTTTTGTTTTTTCCCAAACTTGGCAACTTGAAGCTATGAAGACTTCAACGAGAAGTCTGGAAGTTGAAGTTAAAGTCCACATATCTTCAAGTTGCCAAGTTTGAAAAACTCTGATTTGACAGTCAACCTGCCTGCCATCTTGCCCTGTCACACACAACTTGTTAGCTAAATTACTCTATGAGGTTTACAAAAATCAATATTTGATATAGGTTATACATTCTGCTTCCTGTAAGACTCTGAGGAAACAGCTAGAAAGAAAATATAGAAAAGATAAAGGCAACAGACATTGATTAACTGCATTCAATGTACAATGCAAGCATAGCAAGAAGGTTTCAAGTTTCAATTAACTCTTTATCAGGCAGCAAACAATTTAGTATTTTCTTGAGAGGGGCAAGAATATGTGGCTGGTTTAGGGAGGAATTTTACATTTGGCCACAAAGAAGAGTTCTAGAGCTGGTAATACCTGTTGCAGTAACTATTAGTTGTCTGTAGAGGGTAACATTTTGCTATGGATGCAGTTATTTCTAAGTGTTTCAAAGAAGCAAGGAAAAATAATTTTGCACAATTACCGGTACATCATAAATCTGAAGTCAACTAGCATATTTTCATACTGAGCTTTCATAAAAGTTAATGCTTTTAAATCAAATTTGTAAGTCTGAAAAAGTGCTATTGGATTCCTTTTGGTTTTTTGCCAAGAACTAACATTCTCTCCTCCTATAATTCTTTAATAAATCACACTTCGTCAGATTCTAAATAGGCTCGGGTATGAAATGCAAGTGTACACTTGATGAATCATGCCTGTTTAATTTGCAGTCCTGACTCTTCCCTACCTGAAGTCAAGTCACATGGTTCTCCAACATTAAAAGCACTTTGATCACTTAGTCACACAGTGTTACAGTATTAAGAACACTTTGAACTCTACTTGCCTGGTTGACATCATTAGGTGTTCCATGATGGCAATCAAGTATCTGCAGCAGAAGCCTAACACATCATGGCTAGCCCATTGCAGCTTGTTTTAATTACAACTTACTAAATAGATTTGATCCACCTTTTTGTGTCCTCACACACTAATATACAAACTAGCATATTTAACATTTAGAGAATTTAACCAAGTTGTGGGTTCATACCAGAGAAAAAGTGTGGCTAGCTAGTTTATGGTTAGATGCCAGATGATTATAGTCACTGAGCCATGGTAGCCAGCTGCCTGTTGTGTTTTGCAGACCTCAGCCATAAATCATGGCTTTAGTTTAGCATGCTCCCTGAATTCAACAAGTGTGATGAAGAAAGCATAATTTATGGCTTAGGTAGAAAGGCAGGATATACGGTATATTGGAACAACAATGATGTGCCAAGCCTATTTAGTTCACTCAAACAACAGAAAGTCAGATTGGGGTACATAAACTTGTTTCAATAAACATTTTAGAAGGGCTTACACAGAGCAGTAAACATCTAGTTGAGGAGATCACAAATTAAAGCAACCATATCTAGGCTGCAAAAATCTTGCTAACCACTCGAAGGCAGTAAAGAAACATAGAAAACTTGCACTCTGGGTTGCCATCTAGTGGTAATTCAGATGTTTGCATCCCAGATACAATTGCCTTGTCAAAAGTTCAATCGAAGAGTAATCTGGAGATAATAGGTAACATCAGTAATAGAATCCTGAATTCTAAAATATGAATTGCCAGAAAGGCAGAAATTGATACAGATATTATTTCCACACTGAGCTGTTCCCAGACATAAAGAATTCCAAACCTCCAAGTTCAGCAATATTCCTTAAATCTACTTATATGCAATACTTAACTGTTTAGCAATTCCAGAAGTTCCTTCCCTTGAGATCTGGCTAGCCTTCTCCTCTCTTGACCAGATCTATAACATATTCTCAAAATGGCCTGGCATTGTGCCCTGACCTTCACTGCTACGTAAACAGAGGGCTTTCCCCTCTTGTATTTAACCAGGTGCAAACATGCCCCAGCAACTCTCTTTTCACTTGGTTGCCATGATATTGTCTTCATCTCATCTCCAAACCATGAATGAAGTGAAACGCGGGCAAGGTGTTATTGTAATACTAAACAGTCAAGGACATAGTCAACTTTAGTTGGGAGAAACCTGAAGCAGTTCAAATCTCAGGGAAATCTGACCCTTAACCAAATATTGTCTGGGGGTCAGATCAGGTGATGGGGTTCAGGAAGAGCCCATTGCCCATTCAGGTTGGTGCAAGCACCCCCCTTTTTCCTCAGAGCTTTGCAGTGGTGGGATTCAAAAATTTTTACTACCACTTCTGTGGGCGTGGCTTGGTGGGGAAGGATACTGTAAAATCACCATTCCCACTCCACTCCAAGGGAAGGTTACTGCAAAAACCCCATTTTCTCCCGATCAGCTGGGACTCGGGAGGCAGAGAATAGATGGGGGTGGGGCCAGGCAGAGGTGGTATTTACCGGTTCTCCGAAGTACTCAAAATTTCTGCTACCAGTGCTCCAGAACTGATCAGAACCTGCTGAATACCACCTCTCTGGACCTTTGGGTATTGCCCTTAGTACCATTCTTTTTTCCATGCTCCTTTCTACCAGCTGGACCCAGCTGTTCCAAAGTAATATGAGGACAGCAAGTTAGGACAGATGCATCCTATTGTTTTGATACATGTAGTAAAACAAGAGAAGCTCCACTTTTCATCACTGTCCCAAGAAGCAGATGGTTCCCCATAACTGGTGAGGTCCTCAAAGAAGAAAGCAACTCATCCAGAGAGTTTCAGTAACTGTTTTATTTACAATGCTTTACACACCCCAAAAATACAACTTGGTTATTATACTCAGCCTTTAATTATTTGACAAGTATATACTAGCTTTAATAGTGTTACTATAAATATAAAAAGTGAGGATAAGCAAGTTAGCAGTTGCTTAAAAGATAGAAAGAGACCCTCGTTGGGTTAACATCACACACTTTGTCACAATTTACCTAACCATGTTTTAGTCTAGCCCATGTGCTTAGTTTATAGTTTGGTGTGTCGCAAAAGCAAAAAACTGGTTTACTGAATAAGTTAGGTAACTGAGATATTGATGTAAGAGAGTAGAAGTTGCTCTATATGTGCTAAAAATAGGAATAGGTGGAAAAAATGAATATATTTTGAGAAGACAGTGAGACACATAGCAAGTTTGAAATTACCTATTTCAAAATAATAAGAAAATAAAATGCATCACCAGTCACAGGCACAGAATATTTTCTAGCCTCTCTTTATGCTTACAGAGAAGATCTCAACTTGTTTAGACATGTTTGAAAATCATAACAATTCATAGTAAATAATTCCAGTTTCCATTCATGCCACAACAAGTTCTTCTCACAGAAAGTGTAGTTGTAATTAGGAATTCCACAGCCATTAGGAATTCTGATATAAAATATATGTTAAATGTTTTGCTGGGCAATTTTCCCATTAAAAACTCTGAATTCCCAACTTAACGATTGTAACCCTTGTCATTAAAACAATGGTTGAAGAGTTGGCAGTTAAAACCATGCTAAAAATGAAGCAGGATTTGGGCTCTGATCTGTCCCTAACCTGTTTTTTCAAGTCTCTCAGCTGTGCATTCATTGCCACTGTAACTCAGTCCATACACTTTTCTGCTTCTTTTTCCCTACATTTTTCCCAGCATTAGAATCTTCTTCAGAGAATTTGGTCTTAGCATAATGTGTCTGGAGTATGATTATTTGAGCCTGGTCATTTGTGCTTCATATGAATATTCTGGATTGATTTGTTCCATGATTCATTTGTTTGCTTTCTTGGCTGTCCATGGTATTCTCTGGAATCTTCCCCAACACCAAAGTTCAAAGGTATCAATACTCTTTCTATTCTGTTTCTTTAAAGTCCAACTTTTCATATCCATAGAGTGTTACAAAGAACTCCATTGCTTACACTATTCTGATTTTTGTAGATAGCAGACATATCATGGTATCAGAATATTTTTCCAAGGCTTTTCAGAGAATTAAACCGTATACAAATTTAATAATTAATTAAACACTCTACAAAATGCTATCTGTGGTATATTTCTTGAGTGCTTGTTCTTTACCATTGATGGTTGATCCTAAAAGACTGAAGGTATCTACCATTTCAGGATCTTTATTGCCAATTTAAAGGCTGGTTGTTCTACCTTGTTTGGTGTTCCGTACATTTAATTTTAGTCCCCTTTGTCAATGTGCTACGTGCTGTGGTGAATAAAAACACTATTGATGTTTTTGAAAGTTTGTGTTGGAGAAAACTCTTTGAGAATTCCCCTAAGAAACCAAACACAAACAAATGAATCAACAAACAAATCAACCCAGAATTCTCCTTCAAGGCACAAATGACCAAGCTCAAATTACCCTACTTTGGTCACATTATGTGAAGAACTAATTCTCTGGAAAAAGTTCTAATGCCAAGAAAGTGGGTGGAAAGAGAAGATGAGAATGACTAGCAGCAAGATGGATGGACCACAAATTCTTTGTCGCTCTTACTGCATTTCTGTAAACTGCTTGGAGACTTGGAATAGGGAGAGACATAATGTAAATCCAAATAATAATGGCTTAATATGTAGGAATTATCTATGATATGGAACATAAGACATAATCAAGTAAATAAATTTAGTTGGTCAAATGTTTAGCACTGTCAAGATGCATTAAAACAGGCGTTCAGCATCTAATGTGAGAACTCATGAGAAGTTGAAAGTCCAATTAATAACTGTGTAGAAGAAGAATCTGTCACTTGTCCTGTTCTGTCTGTTTATTAAACATGCAAGAAATATATCTTCTTTTTCATCTTGCCCACTCTGGGAGTCCTTCCACGTAACCATTTCCTTTCCAAATTATCAGGGTAATTTTTGTGCCTTGAGAGTCCTCACCTTTCCCTCAATTGAGCTGGCAAACAATGCTTCCAATTGTCCAATGGGGTCACTCAAAGTAGCAACCAGCCACACCCATCCTCTCTTGTTCTTTTGCTGTTTTTTCTTTGCTTTGGTAACAATTAACAAGGTAAAACCAACCAGCAAATCAGCCAGAGTGAAGAAGGCCTAGTAAAGCTGCCAGAAATCAGTGGGGATTGATGACACATCTTTCCTTGGAGCGAAAGGAAAAACTGCAGGAGCTGGAAGGCGGGTGAGTGCAGTAATTGCTCTTTCACTACAGATAAAATGCTGAAAATCAGTTTTTACTATTGTTTTTCTTTATAGCAGAGCTTATTAATTCTGACATTAATTAGATCTGAATGCAAGCACTGGAATCAGCCCATGAAATAATGCAGATTTTGGATTGACCCGGCTGTTGAGCATGGAAGAGCCCTTGATTTCCAAACATTAAAGAAATCATTAAACAAAAAGCGAGAAATACTCAACGTAAAGCTTTTAATATGCATATTTCTCATTCCTTAGCCCTCCTCCCATTTCAAGTGATACGATTTTGCTGTTAAACTAACCATTCATTTCACATTTAAAAATTTCATATTGTGTATGCTGTAGTCATATGAACCAAATTTAATCGCATAAAAGCTCGGGGAATGCTCACAATGGGACAGCTAAGAGGGCTTCCTTGGCGGTTATGCATGTTAATTGGACAATCTATAAAACCCTTCCGTTGAAATCACACTTTTGAACACTGCTTGAAGGTGATGGACTTAATTAAAGCCACACTGAAATGAAAGAGAAATTCCCAACATAGCCTGCAGTTGTTAAGACATCTCTTGTTGTCATTGGCTGTGAAATTAGAGTACTCTTGTCATCTCTATAGCATAACATTAAGGCATTTAGAGTCCTGCTAGCCTCCCTTTTTCATTTGTTTCCTCTGAGAACTTTGGACTGAATATCTAAGAAGCAGGAGTGAAATTTTGAGTAGTTTGGAGAACCAAGAAATACCATCTCTGGCTGGCCCCAGAGTGGGGTGGGAATGGAGATTTTGCAATATCCTTCCCCTGCCACGCCCACCAAGCCATGCCCACTAAGCCACGCCCACAGAACCGGTAGTAAAAAAAATTGGATTTCACCACTGCTAAGAAGCAAGAAAATGTGCTTGCTGCTCTGGGTGTGAGGCTAAGGATTGGTCCCTTTGCCTTCCTAGACTTTGCTTGCTTGCACCAAGGCCAGGTCACTGTCCTCTTGTGAAAACCTCCAATACTTGCTTAACTTTATTAAGCAAACCACCAAGGTAAACATTCATTTGCAATTGCTGGCCAGAGCTATGATAGCCAGCCTGAAAGGTGTTTTCAAAAGGAAAGAGGTCTGAGGTGGTATTTGAGATGCTTACTTGCCATTCCTATAAAGACTATGGACTCCAACGTTCTTATGTGTAACATTTATCAAGGTATCTCTAATTAAATAGAAAGCTCAATCAGTTAGCCCTATGTGGAAATTATTGGAAAGCGTTCAAGAAGAAGAATCAATCCTCCCTGAATCGGGGGGGCAAGGGAAGCCTCAACTGAAATTTAATTTCAAAAGAAGACTAAAAGTAACACTTATTAATCTATGGGAGGAATAGTACAACTAGCATGTATTACTACCATTGAAAACAACTGGAGACTTTAAAAAAAAACTGACTTCAAATAAAACAATTAATTAATTAACATGGGTTATATAGAAACCTAGAATCAGAAGGCAGGACTTAAGCCCTTGAAATCAATTTTTGCTCAGTGCTGGAGTTCAGTTTAAAACTTTTGACAAACATTTAGCCAACATGTTTGTAGAATTCAAATAAAAAGGAATTTGTAACCTTCCTCGAGCACAGGTTCTATTGTGATTATTATATTATTTTCTAACAGTCAATTGGAAACTTGTAACTTATATTCATTATTTGATGTTCTATACCAGGGCTGTCAAACTCACAGCCTGCGGGCCGGATCCGTCATGCGTTGGCCACACCCATGCCTGGTTTAGCGAAGGGGGAAAAGTCATGATATGTCACAATACCGCCGTGACAACACGAGTTTGACACCCCTGTGCTATACTTTGGAAGAAGCAAATTTGCCTTTATTTTGCATTACCAATTTTCAGATACATAGAGTGTGCCTCTATGAAACTGATTTTGCATTTATGAAATATTTTGGAGTGTTCAAACCATTTCAGATTACACCTGAGCTCTACTGCAATCTGTAAATACTTTTAAAATAATTTCAAAAGGTTTATGCATCCAACAATTTACACCGGGTGTTTTTTAAAGATGCAGCAGAAAATTCTAATGAGAAAATGACAATCTGCCCTCTTAGCAGCACAACTAGGGTTTTATTCAAGACTCCCACCAATCAGAGAACATTGCTTTTTTTATCAGCAAAATCTCCACGGAACTGTCCACTGCTACACTAATCAGCCAATCGTTGTTCAGTGAATCTGATCCATCTTGGTTAATTTATCAAAATTATGGCTATCAAAAAAATGAGATTGAGTAACTCATTGGACAAACATAGCCTATATCAGAGGGTTGGGTTTGCACCACTTAGTTCTTACTTGCTGCTGAGACAACAATATCTTACTGTTCAATGGCAAAACACACATGGAGTAATTTCAGGTGCCTTTTCCACAAAATGACAACTCGTCTACTTGGACTATCATCTGATCCAGTCTTGCATGATCTCCACTTATTTTTAGTCTTTGACTTCTCTTGCAAGTCTCAATACAGAATATGATGCCTATAACCAGAAAAGAAGCAGCTGGTTCTTGAGATAAAAATCTCCCTC
>JANHFK010011099.1:105417-117034 GCA_036250565.1 Sibynophis collaris | reverse complement strand
TTCTTCACCGTGCATCTGTATATAACTCACTCATTTATGAACTGCACAGAGATCAGAAATGAAAAAGAACATACTATCTCCCTGTAATCATGCTTCTTCAAGGAGTCATTATGCTATACCCTACCTTCTATCCCAATGCAGAGAATCAAAACTTGGCATTTTGTAAATCTGTCTTATTGCTAGCTGTATTAGTTCAAGAAACTGTGGAGAAAGTGCCTATGTTCAGTGACACAAATGTCTGAATAATTTTTTATGGCAATGTCAACTCAAAAACACGGTTGCAGCTCAGCATCCTGTTCCTTACATTGTTTGAAGTCTTCTTGGTGGATCAAGTAGCATTCTTGGACAAACAACCAGAGGTGTATTTAGTGGGTGAACCGGTAGCAAAATCGTGGGTGGGCCAGCCCTGGCTCTATGCTGTCTATTTAGCCATATTTTTGAGGCTGGGCGCATGTGTGGAAGGCACATGCACGAGCTAAGTGCATGTGTGGAAGGCCGGCCACATGCATGCACACTCAAATTTTTGGTGCTGGCCAAACCGGTAGGTAAATTATGTGAATCCTACCTCTGCAGACAAACCTAGTTGCTATATAGGCCAGGGTGGCTCCCACATCTACAAACAACTTGTAGAGCATTTAAACAATGTTTTTTAACAACTTCACATTTTAAAGGAGTAAGTTTACGTCCTAGGAATAAGTAGGAATGGTTCCCTGATTCCTTTACGGCCTGTAGACTTCAACTCCCAGAATTCCTGAGCCAGTCGTGGAATTCTGGGAGTTGAAGTCCATAGCTCGCAAAGGAGTTGTTTGTTCCCAGCCTATTACATAGTTGGGTTTCCCCTTTTTAGTCTTCAAATTTATGGATTTTCAACTCCTCAAATGCTTCAATTCCACAGTAATAGCCATTCTGGCTAAGGAACTGAGAGTTAATGTCCAAACATCTGGAGAATGTCCAGACTGGAAAAAGCTGCTGGAGAAACAGCCACTTTAAGAGCCACCCAAGTTTCAGCAAAACCATCTTAAATAAATTTCTTCTTGGCAGACAAACTGAATTGTTAAGACTACCCCTTCTAAAAAATATATGCACAGACCAATACCAAGGAACTCTTGCTAACTATTCCTCTTTCTATTGACAGAGTGATGGTTATCAAAAGTCACTTGCCTCTCCTCTCTTACCAGATTACTAACCACATTGGTTTAAAACTTGATTGCTCAAATATATTTTGTGGTAGCTGTTACTTTTTCTCTTTCTCTGTCCTGTTTTTTTTTTTCTTTCTTAAAGGAACTAGGGAGATAATAAGAGCTTGGCTGATGAACTGAAGGGTAGAGGTCAAATTCCTACCAAAATCGTCTTCCTGTGAGAATGAGAAGACCAAACAATCCCAGGGTCAACAACACTACATAAAAATAAATATAAGACTATTTGAGGTTTTCAGATACTATATTTTGTTGGCTGGAGCCTTAAAGCTGCTTAGCACACTCATAGCTCGAGCTGTGTTAAACTTTGATTTATTGAACTGGTTAATTTAGGGATTCAGAGAAAGGTTAATGTTTGTGGAGCTGCATATAATTATCTCCAACAAAACATTAAGCATGTTCATCACTGCACAGTTGCAGTACCAAGTTCCAAACGAGCCACTGTAGATTAATTACCACATTAATTACGTATTAGCTCAAATCCAAGGTTTTTCAAAAGTGCAATTTTATACGATTGCAACGATCAGGGGATGCATAGTTATAGGCGAGATGGCTCGTAATCTTTTGTGGCTCTACTTAATAAAACAGAACTGTTTATAAAGAGACTTATCGTCAGACATCAGCTAAAGTGGTTAAGTACACATCCTCATTTATAGTTAGAGATCTCTTGAAAGTGGTTACAGGGTGAAATTGTATCGCTAGCTGTTGTGCAATTAATGTTTGCAGATAGTGTTTGTTTCTTGTAAGGAAGGCTGGTAATTGCTGCCCTTATTGTGTTCCTCAAACCCATATCCTCTGAACCTGGGCTATCAATGCAGCCATTGAAGCCATAAATTTTATGGTTTCAGTTTATGTATTTTGCTACATCAAGACTGCTCTGAAAAGAATCAACAAGAGGAAGATCAGAATTCAATTTGTGGTGTCCTGATGTTCTGTAAGCTTGGTGGTTTGCTCTCAGATGTTTCATGTGGGGTTTGCTCATATAGGTAGTCCTCAACTTAAATTAAGCCCAAAATTTCCATTACTAACTGAGACATGTCCTATTTTATGACCTTTCTTGCCAAGTTAGTAACACGGCTGTTAAGTGAATCTGGCTTCCCCATTGACATTAGAAGGTTGCAAAAAGTGTTCACATGACCCCGGGACACTGCATCTGTCATAAATATGAGTCAGTTGCCAACCATCTGAATTTTGATCACATAACTATAGGGATGGTACAATGGTTGTAAGTGTGAAAAACGGTCAAGAGGCACTTTTTTCAGTGCCGTTATAACTTCGAACAGTCACTATAGGAACTTTTGTAAGTTGAAGACCTACCTATACTCACTAGCACTGATGATATTATCTAGTTGGGTAATAAAACATCAACTAGCAAACAACCAAGTTCAGAAACCACCAAGGACTTCACATTTCATCCCTGAGAGATGTATATTCTCTTCTTTCAGAGTTCAATTTTTATCTGCATCCTACAATCTGACTTTGGTCAAATCTATTTAGAAATTATTTGACTGTGCTAAAAAAACAGGGTTGAAACATAATAGTTCCACTTTTATAAATATCTTCCATACTCTTTTTTATTATTCTTAAATAAAAGGTCAAATAGATTTATTGAAACCTGAAGAATAGTGTCTCTGGCAAGCATTTTAACCAATTTTTACATTATGAAATTCTAGTTGCACAAACAGCACTACCATTAAAATGTCACACAGATAAGATGGCAAGCCATCTGCAACTTCATTCCACAGTGGATGAGAAAACCTTTTGTGAACATTTAAAACATGACTTAGGTTAGACTTTCAGTTGTTCACAGGAAAAATTCACTTCCTTAATTGACTCATATATTTGATTTGCATTCCTTGCTTGGGTACAATTCTGGTAATTAAGAACTGCATCCTCTAGGAATCATAAGACTGTTTAGAATTTCACTAGGAGATCCTTATTAAGGTAACCAATATTCAGGTAGCTTGACCGCCTAGTCAGCTTTGGCTCAATTGAGATGTTACAATCCACATTTAGGAATATAGAATAACAGAGTTGGGAGTTGAATAATATGGAAAAGGAGCATAGTCAATCAATCCTATGAATTATTTCTATTTTGATCTGTATGTAGAAGTATGTTGGTTATAGTAAACAGCATTATTAAAATTTACAGGCTCAAAAGATTCAAACCTTGGATGTCGTCTTCTAGTCCAATTCCCTGCTCAAGAGGAGACTCTATAACATTCTGGACAAATGACTGTCCAACCCTTCATAAAATTCTCCAGTGATGAAGCACCCATAACTCTGGAGGCAAGCCGTCCCACTGACTTATTATTCTCAGTGATAGAATATCTCCTTAGTTCTAGGTTGAAGCTCTCTTGATCAGCTTCTATCTGTTACTTCCTGTCCTGTCCTCAGATGCTTTGGAGAAAGTCTGACCCCTCTTCTCTGTGGCAGCCCTTCAAATATTGGAAGACTGTTATCATATCACCTTATCGTTAGACAAGACATAAAGAAGTTCCCATCAATGTTCATCATGTGGTTGAAGTATAGTTTATTGAACTATAGCAGGGGTGTCAAACTTGATTTCATTGAGGGCCGCATCAGGGTTGTGTTTGACCTCAGGAGGCCAGGTGGGCGTGGCCAGCAGGACGTCACTCATGTTGGGGGTGCCTGTGGGGGCCTGACCACTCTGTCAGTGAAAACGGAGCTCAGGAGGGCCGCACGCAACCTTCCTGAGCTCCTTTTTCACTGGCAGAGGCACCGCAGGCTGGTCCTTCACTGTTTCCAGGGTGGCTTTGCGGGCCAGATCTAAGCACCCCATGAGGCGGATCTGACTTGTGAACCTTGAGTTTGACCCCCCTAAACTATAGTTTGGGGGAATAAAAGCCACAAAGTTTTGTGAATAGACAGTTTAAATTTAAATTAAATTTAAATTTAAAATAAACTTGTGCTTGGCATTAAACATGGCTTGGTATTAAAACAAAACGAATCAAATTCGTAATGATGCCTGTATCGTCATTTTTCTACCCTGTATCGTGAAAGACAGAATGCTACGAATAAAAAAAAAGCAAATAAGGAGCACAATAAAATCTAATATGACAAGATTTCCGCTTACTCAAAGTGATCCTTACACAACAGGACATTCTACTCCTCTCTTGATTTTCCTTTTTAGATTTTTGAAGGCATATGAAAAAAGGGTAGGGGAGGGCTGGTGGAGGGAAATCACTCCTCTTTCTTTTTAATTTTATTTTAAAATTAAATTATAAAATACAAAAATACAAATAGTAATACACAGTGGAAAGGAAAAGGGGAAAGAAAAAGGAAGAAAGGAGGAATTTTTTTAAAAAAAAGCGTTGACTTCCGACTCTCTCTGTTGCAGTAGAATAAAGCATTAACATTGAACCTCAACTTTTTACTTTTCCATAGTAATATAAACTATCCATTTCTATAACAACAAATCAATTGAATCTTTGAATTCAATCTTCAATTGAATTTTTGAAAACCCAAAATCAAAGTTGTTTTTTTTCCCCACCTCAAGTACAAAGTCCAGAAGCGGTTTCCATGTAGGATGGAATGTGTGATTTTCTACATGGAGATGGCTTCTATGTAGAAAATCACTCCTGTTCCTATGGAAGCCAATCTGCTGGCAGGAGAGGCCAATCCAATCTCATCTGTCCTGTTCACAGAGATTCCAGAATTAATAAACAGAGGTTTACTGCGAGATAAATAAATATGAAAATATTTTGAAGATAGGATGTTTGAATGGATGTTATGGAAAAGTAGCATAGTCAGTCAATTCTATAAATTATTTCTATTTTGGTCTCTATTTAGAGCAGGGCTATCAAACTCCCAGCCTGCGGGCCAGATGCATAACGTGCTGGCCACGGCCAGTTTAGTGAAGGATTTTAACAAAAGTCCCAATACGTCACGTGATGCTGCATTGACGACATGAGTTTGACACCCCTGATTTAGAGATATGTTGGTTATAGCAAATAGCATTATTAAAACTTACAGGCTCAACAAATTCAAACTTCTTTCTCTCTTGCACTTCTTGGATTTTGAAGACGTATTCTAATGATGCGTCATAAAAATTTTGATGTTCTCTGTCAATCTGGGTATCTGCCTAAAATTGAAACATAAAATGATTGTAAAAATATACAATTTAAGTTATTAGTATTGTTATAATTGCATCAGGAAAGTCTTCTGGAACAGAAACTCCATATTGACTCAATATTATCCTATAAAAAGTAAAGACACGATAAATTCTACTGGATTAGAAGAGGTTTCTTGTTCAAATAAAAAATAATAATCTACAGGAAGAGATAGATCAGCACTGCAAAATATACAATCATACTTTGAGATTCTTATTTCCATGGAGGGAAATTCAATGACCTAATCACAAAGTTGCTACAGAAAAGTCACTCTTGGTTTCAGACATGATGTATTATTTGGTCTGAGAACTATTCTTAAAAAAACCCCAAGAGCAATAAATAGGTCTTAGTTTTGGGAAGGGAGGGGTTGCTTCTGATGTATCTTAGTTTTATTTAGTATTTTCTCCGATCCAGAACATAAATGATTATGTTAAAGAGTGGAGTCAGTCAGATCAAACTCAAATTAATTGTTAGACAAAATACATTCCTCTTACGGAAAAAAAAAGAAGAAAAAGTACTATAGAAATTAGATTGAGTTAAAAGTGAGTAGAGGTTCATTTTGTAATCATGTTCTATCTTTCGGTCTGTCTGTCTGTCTGTTTGTCTGTCTGTCGATCTACCTACCTACCTACCTATATCAAATGTAAATAATGATCAATCAGCAATCATTATCAGAACTTAGATTCAGTTCTAAGTATAACAGAAAGGATTATAAAGAAAGAAGTTAAAAAGAAATACATGATCCCTCATATGTGAATTTTACAATCCATTTTTAAAATTTAGCCAGTGAAATATGGATTAAAAATATGGATAAAATGACAGTCTAGAAACCATTTATTGCACAATCAAGATTTATAAAGCAAAGATTTCAAAGTAATAAGTAATAAATAGGGCATTTTTACTGGTCCCAAGCCAAAGACTTCTACAAATCCCATTGAATCAATAGTACTTTAGTAAGATCATTCAATAGACATCCAAAGGACTTATAATCAATTAACTTCCTTTGACTTTGGGTAACTACCTATTGAGATAAAGTTCCTTAAAAACCCTTTAGCAACCTTAGAGAACTTCTGGAAAATACGGAAGACAATTTTGTTGTTCGAGGCACCAAAAAGCATGATATAAACCAGTCTTTTCTATTATGGTACTTTACTACTGTGTTTCTCTGAAAATAAGACCCTGTCTTATATTTTTTTGAACCCTGAAACGAACGTTTGGCCTTATTGCCATGCGCTCAAAAGCCTTGGTCTTGTGATTGGTCTTATTATCAGGGGATGTCTTATTTTGGGGGAAACAGGATAGGTAGAGTTAGTCCTTGACTTATGATCACAATTGAACCCAAAATTTCTGTTGTTAAGCGAGATAGTTGTTAACTGAGTTTTTCCTCATTTTATGACCTTTCTTACTGCATTGTCGGATGATCACAAAAGGTGATCACGTGACCCTGGAACACTGCAACCGTCATAAATATGAGTCGGTTGCCCAGTGTCTGAATTTTGATCACCTGGCCATGAGGATGGTTCTAAGTGTGAAAAATGGTCGTAAATCACTTTTTTCCGGTGCCTTGGTAACTTTGAACAGTCATTAAACGAACTGTTGTAAGTCAAGGACTACCTGTATGTTGGATTGCCCGTCTCAGAACAGCCAGTGATCAGGGAGGGTGAGAAGCATATTTGCAAAACAACCGGATGACATCATGCTACAATAGATCATACTAGAATAAATGTTGGGCTTCACCCTATGGATGATGGAAATGTATTCCCGAAGAACCAGACTGAAGGGTGTTTATAGGGAGTGGAGGATGATAATGTTCTTGAGGAATAAATCGTTAAAAAAAAATTGCAAAGCCCAACAAAAATAATAAAGAAGTTAAAGACTTCTGACAGTCATACCCTACCCAACACTTCCCCCTCCCCTTTTTTGGAATGAGTGGGTGCGTCTGTGGGCAACATTCTAGAATCCTCAGTGGGCTATGAAATGTTTAGCTTGAGAGTCTGACAGTGAATAACAGGAAATAGGAATAATCTGATGATTTTTCTACTTGCTATTCTACTCTCCTGTTGTAACAGCTGGGGAGGGGGATGAGACAGATACTAGACCAAGCACTACTACTAATCTGAATAATTACTAAAAATGACATCAGTGTTTCACAATGAACCATTAGTAGTTTTGTTTCAAATATTTAAAAATTGATGCTTTAATTGTTTGAAACAAAAATTGTTTGAGAAGGTCCCTTCCAACTCTGCTATTCTGTTATGTTTCAAAATATTTTTCAAATCTAAACATGTCTTTGTGCGTCCCTGTCTTTCAACCCTAAATTAAGTGACATGAGGTGGCCTAACTTTCATCTGACAAGTAATCATTGTATATTACTTCTTTTAAATTCATTAATCTTTCATCAATAGCTTCTTGTCAAAGACAACATGAAGGAAAAACATATTTAATCCACAGCTTAAATATCTTGGTCATAAAAGAAACACAGTAAAGCTCATTTTTAGATTATTAAAACAGACAAACATTCTCCTTTGAAAACAACATCACTTTGACCTCATATATTTATTTACAAATTAACATACTTTCATTTCTGCTCTGCATAAAACAAGTATGTTTTATATCTTTTGCTTTCCTCTTAAATTTGAAAATACAAAATCTCAGTTGCAAAAACTCACATCTTGTAGGTGTGACTCCTTTTTCTTAGCTGATAAATTTAAGTGCTTCTCCAGGATGGAATAATACTTTTCACTTTCTTTGTCAAACTTCTTCTTTCCTTCCTGGAAAATAAAGACATTTATTTAAAAAAAAGAATTGGAAAGTAAAAGAAATGTTTATGATATAAAGTAAAAAAAAATGTTCATTTCCCCCCAGAACTTAGAAATGATGGCTTAAATATGAGAGATCAAAACTGATCTCTCAATTGCTGTGAAGACTCAGAGTTTAAATGCAAAATGGGTCCTTCACACCACTTCAGCTTTAGATTCAAACACAAAAGATTACATCAGAACATATAATTGCTGATAAGTTTGTAACTCCTTAAACCAGGGGTGTCAAACTTGATTTCATTGAGGGCCGCATCAGGTTGTGTTTGACCTACTGGGGCCAGGGGAGGGCGTACCCAGTTCAATGTCACTCATGTCGGGGGTGACTGTTGTGGCCCGAATGTTCTGCTAGCGAAAACAAACTCTTGAGCTCCGTTTTTGGCTACCATGGCCTCCGGAAACCCTCTGCCAGTGAAAACAGAGCTCGTGAGGGCCGCACATAGCCCTCCTGAACTCCGTTTTTGCTGGCAGAAGCATCGTGTGCTGGTCCTTCACTGTTTCCAGGGCAGCCTGACAGGCCAGATCTAAGTACCCCGCCACCCAGAACTGGCTCCCGGGCCTTGAGTTTGACACCCCTGCCTTGAACCAATTGTGTTGTTTTTTCCAGATTTGCACTTTAGTTGTACATGACAGTTGCATGATATTGAGAAAGGATGCAGCTGCTTTAAAGAGTTGCCCCTAGGTGCCATTTGTGGATTCGGCATTCTCTGAAATGTCTTCTTCTCCTTCACAGGTGGAGTCTTCCACAGCCAGTCATATGATGTGGCTGTTACAGGACTTTCATAATTGGTTCCCCCTATATGTCAGCAAAGAATGCTGGCCCTCTTTGGATCTGATGGGCCCAAAGATCTGATAGTCCCAAATTAGGAGCATTTACATGCATGCTGGATAAATTAAAATTGTGTGGGATGATGTCAATGATTGCTAAGCCAATCTGCACATGCTATCTGTAATTATCAGCAGCAAAAAAGGACAAGATATTATTCTGAATACCTCTCCCTGTCTGAAATTATTCAACGTGGTATACTAGATATGTGAGAATGCATAACGATAAAGCATCTCTTTCCATGTCCAAGTCATGCTGGATGCTTTACTAATGTTTGGATATTTTAGGCCCATGGAATAATACTAAATATGCCTTATAAAGATGATATCTAGCATCATAACTGCCTATGAGTTCTAAACAAACAGCCCAAGGAACTACTGATACAGTTCTACAGAAGAATTATTGAGTCTGTCATCTGCACCTCTATAACTGCCTGCTTTGGCTCTGTAACGAAACAAGACATACACAGACTTCAACAGATACCGGTAATTAGAACTGCAGAAAAAACAATTACTACCAACTTGCTTTCCATTGAGGACCTGCACGAGTCAAAAAGAGGGCTGTGAAAATATCTACAGACCCCTCACATCCTGGACATAAATTGTTTCAACTTCTCAAAATGACGCTATAGGCACTGCACACTAGAACAACTAGACACAGGACAGTTTTGCCCCTGAATGCCATCACTCTGCTAAACAACTCATCCCACAACACTGTCAAACTATTTACTAAGACTGTATTACTATTCTTCTTCTCATCCTTCCTATTATCTATTTCCTCCCACTTATGACTATAACCACGTTGCTTGTATCTTTACGATTTATATTGTTTTATTTGTTTCCAAGTATGATTTTAATTGGTTATTAGTAACCTATGACTATCACTAAGTGTTGTACCTTATGATTCTTGATGAATGTATCTTGTCTTTTTATGTACACTGAGAGCCTATACACCAAAGACAAATTCCTTGTGTGTCCAAACACATTTGGCCAATAAAAAATTCTGTCTATCTTCTATCTATTTTCTGCATCCAGCTGAAGCAACTATATACAAAAGAGTAGTAAGGTGAACCTAGCCATCATGGATGGCTGTGTTCGTGCACTGGAATAAAAGATAATGTGATTTATTTGATTCTGGTTTGTAAACCATGATTTCTGGTTCAATGCTAGGTTCCCAATTGGTGGTCTGAAGATCAATGATGTGGTTGAGGAGGTCATGGCCTATAGCAGTGATGGCGAACCTATGGCATGGGTGCCCCAGGTGGCACATGGAGCCATATCAGTGGGCACATGAGCATTGCCCTAGCTCAGCTGCAGTGTGCATGCACACATCGGCCAGCTGATTTTTGGGCCTTCCAGGCCCACTGGAAGTTAGGAAACAGGCTGTTTCCGGCCTCTGGAGGGCCTGCAGGGGGGTGAGGAAGGCCCGTTTTTTGCTCTCCCCAGGCTCCAGAGGCTTTCTAAGTGCCTGGAGAGGGTGAAAACGGCCTTCCCTACCCCCCCTCCGGAGGCCCTCCAGAGACCGGCTGGGGCGGGGCATATTGAATTATGGGTGTGGGCATGCACGCGTGTGACCCACCCATGCTCCTCCCATTTTTGGCACGCAATGGCAAAAAGGTTAGCCATCACTGTTCTATGGTCTCCAGAAAAAGCCCTAAGTAGAGATAATTAGAGAGGGGTGTTGTTGTACAAAGATGGACTATGTGGATAGATGAGAATGGAATACATGGATACTTCTAAGGAAGAAGCAAGTTCTTTGGAAAGGAAGACTGTATTGAAGGCAGTAGGAAAGTAAATTATCATAATTAATACCCCTAAGGAATTGCAGAACAAGTCATTAGGGAAGGCAATTATGTCTGCAAACCATGAAAGATGAGACATCACTCTTTATTAACCTGTGGGAGCTCTTCTATATTTAATTTATGGAATATTAGAAATATTTTGTTATAAAAAGACATTATTTATTATTTCATAATAAAAAAAACCTTCCATTTAATTGATAAACTCAAGTTTGTTCCAAAATCCACTCATATTTCAAAAGGCAACAATAAGAAAATTAAGTGCTTAAGAACTCACAACTAAATATAAAGACTTTGCTGAATTTCATAGGCTATTATGAGTCTTAGAACTGATAGTTTTCTCTGACCAGCATTTTGGCTCAAGTGTGGAATGGAGCAGAATGCATAGTGACTGAAAAAATGCAGCTGTACTTTTCCCCAAAAAAGTATTGAACCCCTTTTTGATTTCCATAATTATGTATAACTCCCGATAAATCTTTATCACTGAATGTTATCAAGGCTTCATGTGGGACTAGCTGACATATAAATGGACTCCAAATTTATTGTTAACCACAATATTTTATTGCTTGTTTTACTTGTCCAAAACACATGAAGGCAGGACAAGAAGCAACGGATGGGAACTAATCAAGGAGTGAACCAACCCAGAACTAAGGAAACATTTCCTGACAGTTAGAACAATTAACCAATGGAAAGACTTGCCTCTAGAAGTGTTGGGGGCTCCAATATTGGAGGTTTTTAAGAAGACATTGGACAACCATTTGTCTGAAATTATTGTGGTTTGCCCGCGTCCTGCGCAGTGGGCCATGAATCCAGACGACCAAGAGCCGACTGAGGTGTGGAACTATCAT
>JANHFK010011092.1:174941-194339 GCA_036250565.1 Sibynophis collaris | reverse complement strand
GAATGGAAAATTGTGAGAGAGCCTGAAAGGATAATTAGTTAGGTTAAACCTACCTTTCACTCAAATATAGTAGCTTTTCTGCATATAGAACACAGTTATATTCCTATAGTTTATACACTAACCGTGGCAAATTTACTGGAAACTAAATCCTATTGAGTTCAGTGGTATGTTTGTCCAGGTAAAGTTCTAGAATAGAATAGAATTCTTTATTGTCCAGGTGTGATTGGACATACAAGGAATTTGTCTTGGTGCATAAGCTCTTAGTGTACATAAAGGAAAAGATACATTCATCAAAAATCATAAGGTATAACACTTAATGATAGGCATAGGGTACAAATAAGCAATCAAATCATATTAGGAAACAATCAATATAAACTGTAAGGTAAAGTTCTAAAAGACAGAGCTTTTAAGAGCAGCTAAATTGAACAGCTTTTTCCTGTGAGCCATCTCAACTTCTCTTGCACAACCCACAGATGCACTCATGAATGCATATACAGACCTACAAAGGTTTCAAAATCTTACCACGATACAAAACCACCAAGTTACATCTAATATTATAATAAAGTCTATATTTCCCATCATTTGTAACACCCATGATTCTTTCATCTCCCTATATCCTTTTGTAAGTTAGGAGATGAGGACTGGCCATGCAAAGGGAGATTTGAATCTGGGTCTCATAATCTAACACTGTTATCCAAAGATGGCCACATTGCTGATCTTGGATGTTGCTGATTTAAGGCTTTCAGCATTCTCGGTTGTTAGCTATCCTGGATAGGGCTATTGAGGACTGTAGTTCTACAATACTGCTACGTCTTCAACAGTAAATTATACCATCTACATTGGATCACTCACCATTGTTGAAATTATGTTCTCATTATTGTTTTTATTGTTTCCATTAGTGCTATTTTGGTCGAAGGTCCTTACATGAATATCTGCAAGCTTCAGAGGTCTGCACCATTGGAAGACTCTATTATATGAATCTGCTCAATAAAGAAAGGATTTAAGCTAAACTAATGTTAGCATTTTTGGCCGTGACTAATAGAGTAACATTAGAATAAAAGACATTCCAGGGCATAATATCAATATGATAGGGAAAAATAATGCATCACAACTGGCCTCATTTTTTAAGAATGCAGTTTATATATTATTATATCAGAGAAGAAAGAATTCAGCCAGTGTATAACAATTCCGGAAAAATTCAGATGTGCAGCATGTGCATACGGACATACATTTCCTTGTGTACTCATCAGTTTATCAAACTAAAAAAAAAAAAACCTTTAAAATATAAAGGTATTCAAATTTAAACTGAAAATGGGAGCAATCAGAAAACTCAAACCATCAATATTGGTATTGGTATCCACCATTTGTGATGGGGACATAAGTGAAATAGATAAATGAAATGCTGTATTTTCAAAAGCTTATATTCCACACACACATCACCAGTGTGGATTCAAAGTGGCTCACAAAATCAATAACAACATAAACAGCAAGCAAGAATAAGAAATAAATTGCTTAAAAATAAGCATATGGAAGTCCTGAAAGCTATGAAAAGAAATCAATAAAGGTTAGTTTGCAAATGGGAAGAAGGCAGTTGAATTGTCCCAAAACAGTAGCCAGGAACAAGAGCCCGAAACCTTTAGTAACAAACTGAGATTTGACATCTACATATTCAAGTTCCATATTTGCCTCATTAATATTTGAGCTTAAGAGGTCATTAAGAAGTTTGGACTGGGGAGGGGCAGTATTGGATTTCCCCCTCTAATTAATCTTGGCTGCTGGGATATGAGGTCAAAGTATCAAACTGTGCCCTTGTCTTAATGATCAATGCTCAAACCCATAGGAGGCTTCTAATGAAGTCTATAAACAAAATCTTATAATGGAATAAATCTAATTGACTGCTGTGGGGTTTGGACCTATCCACAGGCATTTAGGCAAACTTAGACTTGCCTGGTCTAAAGCATTTTTCATTTCTATAAGAGCAGTCTCTGTGAAGTGCAAGTCTGTTCTACTCCTACTGCCACTGTTCCTAAATCTAGCTATACAAACAACAACAATAACAACAACAATAATAATAGGTCATTAGAGAGAATAAGATCTTAAAGCCCAGACTCAGTGAAAGAAATATCACCGTGGCAATTAACACCTGGGCAATTCTAACCATTAGACACACAGCTGGAATAGAGGACTGGAGTCAAGCAGAAGTAAAAGTCCTGAATATGAAGACCAGAAAAATAATGACAATGAATCATCCCCTTAAGCCATGCAGCAATGTTGACAGATTAGTTTTGAATGGATAGAAATTAATCAACGAGCGAGCCAACCTAAAGAGTAACTTCCTAACAGTGAGAATAATCAACCAGTGGAACAGGTTGCCTTCAGAAGTTGTGGGTGCTCCATCACTGGAGGTTTTTGAGAAGAGATTGGACAAGCATAGATTAGGGAATTAAACTAGAGGACCTCCAAGGTCCCTTCCAACTCTGTTATTCTGATTCTACTTGCTAAGGAAAATAGGTGGGTTGAAGACAGTTGAAGAAAAAGAAAAAAAGCATTGGAAATTATTTAAGGGAAAGTGAAGAAGATGCACCAAAGTTAGTACACTATGAAGGCTTACTGAGCACCAGAGAGACTAAATTGCCCTATAAAAATGACTAAATGAAGAATGGAAAAGAGACATGGCAAGTAAAAGTATTACATGGCAAGTATATTAAGAAGCTAGCAAGCCAAGTAGTTAACAATAATAGCTAAAAGCAGGAAAATTGCTCTTAGAGGAACTAATTCTGGCTGCACTAGACCAACCCTTAAGAACAAATGCTTACAAGAATTTAGAAGACAACAACACAGAGCAAATGCCACTTTTCTAAGAAGCTGAAGGAACATGAACCACCTAGTTAGTTGCTGCAAAAATCACACCAATGGACTACAAACAATAGCAAGACAAAGTGGCAACAATGATGCATTGGAAGATCTGCAAGAAATATAATTAGTCTGCAAGCAAGAACTGGTGGTACCAGAAGACAGAGAAAATAGTAGGGAAAAAAAAGCTAGCTTGCTTCTTTAGAATTCAAGCATACAAATACTTGACACATAACACCCAGACTTAACAACTTTTGATTAAAAAAAAGGAAAAAAAAGTCTGAATATAGTGAACATGGCAGTGCCTGGAGAGAGCAGAATAGAAAAAAAGAACTGTATAAAATTATAACATACAAAGAACCACAAATAGAAGTAGAATGACTGTGGCAAAAGAAAACAATAGTGATAGGTGCCTTGGGTGTAATCCCAAAACATCTGGAGCACCACTTGAATATCATTGACTTTGACAAAATTACCATCCATCAGTTGCAAGAAGGCAACTTTATTGGCACAGTTTACATACTGTGATGATATCTCTAATACCATTTGCCTACTCCAGGTCCTTGGAAAGGACTCGATAGGTAGGCAAGAATACCAGATCCAGTCTCAACATCTGGCTGACTGCATCGAACTATAATTTCCCACATCTTTGATGAATATCTTATTCCACTTTGAACTTTTGTCCATATGGTTAACTTACTGTATTTACTGGGTTATGCTGACTTCTAATAAATTTCTCAGTCAGTTCCCATTTCAGTTGAGGCTGAATAGATTTTGTTGTTGTTGTTGCCCTCCTTCTTTTCAATTTTTTGCAAATCATTATATCAAACAGATGTGAACCAGATTCTAAACTGGAATCAGAAATGTGTATAAAGTGATTTTTGGTGAATCCTCGTGACCATAAAAGCAGAGCTCTCTTTAATCCTTCCATTTTGAAGAAACTGTGGCTCTCCTCTTCCAAACCAGACAGCAGCAGACATCAAAGAACAACAGAAACTAAGAAATCAGCCTAATCTATTATTAAAAGTTCTTGATAAGAATCAGTCATTTTTAGGATTATCTGGTCCCAGTTCTCTCCCACTGCAAGCCTCAAAGAAAACATTTTAGCATCAATTTATCTTAATAGCAAATTATAGAGAAAAATGTATGTGTGGTTATTTCACCCAGCAACACTTCAGAAGGGATTTATTTTGCACTTCATATATTGGATTGTCAATGAGGCACAGACTATTTCTCTTTTTCTGAACCTTGTTATGGCTGAAAATTTGAAATCTCACCTAGAGCAAGATTCTTCTTATAGTTAAAAAAAACCCAAGTAAGCTTATAGGATATTGTGGTATGATATATTACCCAGCAAGAACTGAGTCTTTTTTTCCATGAAGTTGAATAGAACTGGGTTTTATTTACACAGGATAGTAAAGTTATTAATATCCACAGGAAAAAAATAGAAGCTCCATGAAACAGATTGTGACTGACTTGATTTATGGGGTCTTTTCACCCAACTTTAGATGAAATAGTTATTGTCCTGTACCAAGGCCATTTCACAAATGATGTTAAAGTTTAATGTATAAATTCAAAAGTGTGTGTGTTAAGAATGGGTGAGTGTCTCCATTTCAGAGTTTCATAGATCTCACTTTTGCAAAACTCTGAAGCCCTATTTATCAAATTTGAAAATATTAATTAAAAAAAATCCTCTAATAGATTTAAACATTTTGTGTTTCTCCAAATATGAATTTTGTTTGCAGTGTGCTTAAAATTCATAGATTATGCGAACAATTATCCCCGATAAAATGGAGGTATGAACATTGTTTTAATGAATATATTCATTTTATCTAATGTAATATTTAATAGATGAAGTGCACTGTAACATTTGGAAATGTGCACATTCCAAATGGTAATTTTATTTGTGGTTCGTATGACTGATTTGTAATTGTGAAATTGGTTTAAGTTTTCAGTCATCTATCAACTAAGCAAATAGTTTTCTCATTTTTACATGGCACTTAGGTATACAGTATGTGTGCTGTGTGTTTGCATATTCAGCATTGCCCAATCTATATAGGGAAAATATAGCTCACGCAAACAGAACTTCATGCATACTTTGAGCTCTACATGAATGTGTTCAGATAAGGCTCATGAATGTAATATCTGCTCATTGTACCAAAAAGACAGGTAAACCCTTACAGGCAAAAAAACTGTGTGGGAAGAAATAATTGGGTTGAAATGAAAACACCGTATAGTCAAAGAAGACTTGATAAAATGTGTATAAAATCCATGCTGATTAAACATCTTCAATCAAATGATTGGTTATAATATGTATATATGTTTATATGCAATATAATAATAATAATGTAATAATCAGATCCTTTTCTACATTGTAACTTGGCCTTCCTGACACTGATGCTCCCCAGATATGTGGAGCTTAAATTCCCATAAATATAAGACAGCATGAATTATTGGACTGTTGGAGATGGAAAATTCTTCAGTTTAGGAAGGTCACTGTAGCTTTATTATAAAGAGATTATGATGAAACAGACAGGATGTAATCGATAGCCCAAATTTCGTTTTGGAACTGTTTCTCTGGAACCTTCATTAGTTCTCCAGCTGTGGAAAAACCAAGCAATAACAGCACTTTGTAATAATAATTCTTATAAAGCAACCATGACACATATAGTGTCACCCATCCCTATAGCTCTCAAATCAAGAAATCTGTGAGTTCTTACTCACATTATGAAATGCCAGTCCTACAGAGGAAAAGTGATAAAGAAATCACAAGAGAGAAAAGAACAAGAGAAAGCCCTTTTCTGCAGGTGGAAAGATGTCCATGTGTTTTTCACTATAATCTATAATTTAATATACCTGATAACCATATCCAAAGGAATATCTAGTTTTTGTAGGTTGCTAGGAACTTTAGACATAGCTGAAAATACCAATGCTTGCCTTATATCAACCTTCTCTATCCTAGTGCTTTTCGTATGCATTGAGAATACAATTCCCAAAATTGTCAGCCATGCATACCAAAGTCCATGAGCTATCCAGCTTGGGAGAGGCTGCCTTATATCATCAGGCCATGAACTCTTTTAGCTTATCCCCAATTTCCCAATTTAATATTAGGAAAACATATTAAAAGATTGATCTATTTTTCATCCTGTAATGTTCAGTAGTTCTGCTTAAGCATCAGCTACATTTTGGGTGAAGTAAATGAAGATGCCATCTTAGTAAAACTTAAGTCTGAGTAATATAGTAGCTAGAAAGGGGTGCATTTTTTTATTTTTATTTTTGGTATTACAGAAAGAGATCAGTTTTCTTTTCTTTTTTTAAAGGCTGCGCTGTTCTTATTTTTATTATACTTCTCACTTGATCTGGAGGGCTAAAAATAACTTTTAAAAATGTATTTCAGTTTCCAAATGGATCTTTCTTTGTTTAGTTTTCAAAAAGCAAATGAGTTCTTATAAATCATGGCTAAAAAGTATATTATTATGAATTTCTACACTGGAAAAATTTACAGCTGTGCTTTGATAGGAATAGGGAAATCTGTTAGGTTTGCTTTCTACTGCACTTGCTTTCATTTGAGCTCTATGACCTCTCACTTCTAGACTGACAAATAAATGAAATAGGCATCTATCTGTACAGATTCCACAGGCAAGGCTGTACTTAGCTATCAACCTGCCAATTGTACTACAGTATTAAAGTTGAAGGACTTTAATACAAGGATACAAAGACCTCTGCCAGGTTGATCAGTTATACATTGCTACATCTTTTTTTCCATTCATAAATATTCAACTTGTGAACATTTTGTTTTGTACACAAAACAAAATTCTTGCCAATTTCTTTATCATATTTTGATTGATTAATTTTCTATTACTTCTATGCCAATTGACTCTTGATGTACTGTGAGTGTGTGTTCAGGCAGCCAATTATGTTGGATTAAAAGAGCCATTTTCTGGAGATGCTTTCCATGACAGGCATTATCAATTTGTATTGACAAACAAAATAACAAGAATTCAAATCTGCACAAGAAAATGCAAATCTGCCAACAAGAGCATAATTCAGTTCTTTATTCTGTGATAAAAAAAATTGTAACTGGTTCCTTTGGACATTGCCAATATTGGAGGAAGGCTACCTAGAAAGGAAGGCTGAGCTACACTTGTGATCTGGAGAACTGTAGGCTCAGATTTATGCTAGTGCAATTCAACTACCAGCAGAACATTCTGATACATCTTTTTCAAACATCTAATTCAGGAAAGAAAGCAGAAGCTGAATCTACTGCTGTCAATCTTCTTTGGTAAACTGTAATCTAACAGGCTTCTCAGCATTCATCAAGATTTTATTCAACATTGCTAAGAGAAGGCTGGTAAGCAGCATATCTTTTTTTTTTACATCCAGCTGTTATGCATTCACTCTTCTAAATCAGAGACATTATTTAAGAGTTTATTATATTTCCTTTTTATGGTGAAAATCAGTAAATCCAGGCTAAATTGCTGCATGCTTTTTTCACTGAATTAAATACTGGTTAAGAAAGCAAGAGAAATAAGAGGAAATATAATAAAGAAGTCCAGTGTGATCTCTATTCTTTTAAATGTCTCTCTTTTTCTTTCTTTTTCAGATTCTTTCTCAATAGTTCCCATTGTCAGTCATGAATATGTAGCTCTATTTTGTGAAGCTACCACTAAAATATTTATTTGTAGGGTTATTATGAAGTTCTACTTAAAAGGAAGTTTTGTGGCAGATTCAGACCAATTCAAAGAATCCCAACTGAACAACTACAAATTTTGATTACATTGAAGGATTAGATCAGTGAAGGCTTAGACCAGGTTAGAACCCTGACCATTCTTCATACTGTCTGAGGAATTCTGGGGGTTGAAGTCCATACATCTTAAAATTGACAAGCTTGAATAACACTGGATTAGACTATTCAGAAGCCATAGATTACTTGTACAAAGTGTCATATGATATACAAATAACTCTAATTTCTTCTCTATAGCTCTGTAGCATCCTAACATCTAGAAACTAGGCTGGTGAAGAAACATTTTATGCTGTAGGAAAGATTGATAAATGTGAGACTAGAACTGCCACTTGAGTTCAAAGCAATTATAATTCACAATGAAATGGGTGCTACTGCTCAGGAAAATAATATGAAGAATTTCGAGGGAAGTCAAACTGATAACTGAGAAATACCAAGTGAAATTTGTTAAAAGTGAGGTTTCATTTTATGTGGAAATGAATCCTCCTAAAATTAGCATGACTTACGCCCATGCTTTTGAAATCAATACTGAAGTTTTAATTTTGGTGCATGGCATTTTCTACCTTATCAGCAAGATAAACTCTATAAGTATGCTGATAGTTTATGTTCATAATGTAGACCTTGACAACTATTGGTTGAAATTATGAAATGCAGATGTGTCCTTCATAGTCCAATCTTAAAAATCTCTAATTAGGATTAACTCGTACTATATTCACTTGGATTTAAACCAGAGATATTTCATGGTATCAGACTGATAGCATAAGCAATCTCTCACAGCTTAACATTCCAATAATGTTGGAGTTTTCTGAATGTTTTCTGAATGTTTTCAGTCATATATACAATCACTTTTGGGGTAAACACTTCTCAATTTATTTCAAATTCTCATAAAATCAGATGAGGGATGATAGATACTGCCATAATTTAAAAAGAAAAGCAAGCAAAAAAAACCAAACAAAATGAGTAAGTATCACCAGGTTGTGCTAACGATGGGCCACTGAAAGAATGGAAGTTTTGATTGTCTGTACAAGATCTGTGTAAACATTTAGAATGAATTGTAAAGAGCAGAATAAGTGTTAATTTACATTATAAGAAGGACTGGATCTTTAGAATTGTTATCTTCAATGTTCAATTTTCCTCATACCTCCATTTCTACTGCTACAGCTCATCTGAAGTGGTAGACTTTGGGGCCTTTCACATGGAGAAGAAAGAAAGAATCTGAATCTTTTCTTTAAAAAAAAAATTCAGAGTGCTCTCTAATCATATATTGGTGATTGATATTTCCTACATAGGTATTTATACACAAATACAAAAATGCATAATACAGTGCAATATTTTCACAGTGGACACAGGAATTGATGTTTATTTTGTGACTTCTGTGATATTGTGATCTATACGGGGCCTTGTTCATGTTATGAATTCTCCCCTCTCCCCAACCTCCTGTGAGCACTTCAATTCATGGATTTGATGGGCTGAGTAGATCTGTTGCACTTTGCTCTGTATCAAGTGATACCCACTGAATTACCTCTTTGACTTTTTTTCTTACGTGGTTCACTTTGTATATAAGTGTCATGTCAAAACTGTTTACAGGTTATTTTTTGTGTACTTGTGGATTTAAAGAAAAAAGTTGAATGAACTCAAAACACCAACGTTGGGGGTGGGGTGGGGAAAGAAGCAAAAAGTTTTAAAATGGATCAATTATACTGGAAGGTGTTTAAAAATGAATGTTTTAATGCAGTATAGACTTCATTCAATATGGTCTCACATGAATGCATGTACTTACATGTTGTCAGTCTCCCCGGTGAGGTTACTTGGCAATATTCTGCAGTGTGTGAATAGAAAATATACATAAAAACTGCTGTGACTCTGACAAATATAACAGTCATTGTTTTTATTTTAAATTGTATTAAGTAAAAAAAAAAGAATGTGGGTTTTGATTTTTGTATTTGACTTTTGTATTTCCCTGTCACTGACAAAAACTACAAAGGAAGTAGAATATATAATGTACTAGACCATTAACTTGATATATTTCCTAGTTATAACCACATACTGATGTAAAATATTCTTCTACCAGTGAGGGAGAAATTCTATTTTCTCTTTTGAATCACTCAATATCGGGTAAAAAGCCACCAGTGAGTTATTAAAAAGTGACACTATTGCTGCTATGGTACTTTAATGACAACAACAATATTATGAAACTAGAGAACTACAAATTGCAATTTGGCATATATTTCATTACTGGAACAAAGATCTCATGTATCTTCTGAAAGGACATCTCAGTGATATATTTCATCAGATCTCTGCTCTCAGAGAAGGATCTGATGGACATGTTCACATAGTAACTACCACTGAATGGTTTTGAATGCAGCTGAACAACCAACCATTTATTTTAGTTGAAAGACTATGCTCTGATTGTAACCACACTTGCATAGATTATAAGTTCTGCAAATGGAATCTACTTTTAAATGAACATAATTCCATTTATATATCATATCCAATGGTTACTATGTCTCTTTGTTTACTCACATATACCAGTACATATATAAATCCCTAAAGTCAATGTTGGGGATACACATGTATATTGATATATGTGAGTAAAGGAGGAGACATGGTAATAATTGAGGATCTCTGATAAAGAGCTGTGGTGCTCAATGGAAGGTTTAGAGTAATTAAACACACTGTTTATTACTAAAATATATTATTCAGATTACTTAGATAACAAGTAAATTAGACCAGGATATATTTTGTCCTAAGGTAAAAGAGGTGGAAAAGATCAGCCTCATAGAAACATGTTGATGGAAAAAGGAGATATAACAGTGATATTTAATGGGCACATTGAAAGTTGAACTGTATTAGAGAGTAAATGAAATGTTATCAAACTCATATTTAGTTCAGAAAGAAAAGAGAATTAAAGAGAATAGGAATAGGGTAAGGAGGGTAAGGAGGGTAATAGAAGGGGATCCTTCAGATGTCTGCTATAAATCAAGATGTTCTTTATGATTTCTTGGATAAATCTCCTATGGTTTCATTACTGCTGTTTTTTTAACATTAAAGTTGGACTTGTTATCCAAGATTACTGGGAAATAAGTTGTGATAAGGAAACTAAAATGAGATTGATCTCTTGGTGGTTTCCTCAGCCTCTGTAGGCCAATAAAACAAGACTATGACTCTCTGCAAAGAAAATCATAGGATTGTATGGAAGAAAGCAAATCTAATTGCATCAAGCAATAGATAGGATCTGATTATTCTTTTTGAAGATTGAGTTAGATGATTATACCTCCACCACCACCACCACCCCTCAAAATAAAGAAAAGGAAATAGATCTATAGAACTAATATGCTTTCTGTTTCTTTCCACTGTGGGTCATAAGTTAAGGGAAGATGCAAAAGGGTTTCTAATGAGGTGAACAGTACAATACTACAGTTCCAAACTATGTTGAATATGAATGGGTTTCCTTGGGTTTTCTGCACAATGGCTTTCCTGGCAAGATTTTAGAGAAGCAAATCAATAGATAATTCTTGGGTAATTTGATTGTGTTTACAACTGAGTGGAGAGTAATGAATGTCCAAGGTCTTTATTACTATATCACACGGCACTAGCTTTCTATTTTTACATAGAGTTCTTACCCTGCTAACTAAATCTCCACTGTATATATTATAAAAACATATTAAAGTTAGATTGCTAAGGAAATATTCAAACATGACAGCAGTGTTTATTTATTTGATGAAAACAGGGTAGAATTGGAAGGGCTTCAAGGGGTCAAACCCAAAGTAAATCTTCTTGCTAAATCTAATGGTTTTTTTTAACCAAGTTGGTAGTGATAAACTTCACTTTGGCATGCCAGAAGAGATCGATCATACTGTCGATCCATCCAAATTGACTCCTTCATTTCATTTGAACTGTGCAGCCTATGCACACTTGTTACAGAGTGCTTCAACTGCAAACACTTTCATTTTCACAGGACATCATAATTTCAATTTAGTGCTTAGCTTTTCTGAAACACATACTGCTACACTAGACGGGGAGTCACAACTCCTGCAGGCAGGTTTGCACAACTGAAAAGGGAAGCTCGGTGATTTTTGTAAAGCAGGAAGTCCTTTGCATTGCATTGTTTCTGCAGGCTGTAGTTTGAATACTGAACACTGTTATTTATTACCACAAAAATGTTATTGCCAAAAATCATATAAAAGAGATGAACTACCTTCCCCTTTGTTATTTCCAAGGGGAAGAGTGTTGTTGCCAAAAGAATGTGAATCAAGGCTAAAAAAGAAAAAAGCATTCTGAGAAATGTGATCATAATTCTAAATCCAACTTGACACAAAATTCAGGCTATTAGGTGGATTAGAATCGAATGCCATAAGGAACAACAAGGGACTAGTACTGTAATATGAAATGAAAATATATGGAGTAAGTTACTTGCTGTTGTTTGTTTTCCTTCAATATCTGATACAATTCACTAGGATTCATTTAAACCTTTTCAGTAGATATCTATCTTTCAAATGATTACTTATTTTATTCAATTAAAATGTCCATGTTACCAAAAGCTCAATATACAGCCTTTCAATATCTTAAAACTATGAAATTAAAACACATTTACTCTTGGAAGAGAAAGAAATGATGACTTAATAATAAAAGGTTACCCTGTATTGTTAGGCAAAAAAAAAGTGTTTTAATTTTAAAAAAAATCAATATGTGAACATGAAATGGAAATAAAAGTCACACACTATAAACAAACTCAGTTCCAATCAATATTCTTCTAATAGTCAGATTTAGGTTAGATAGAAATAAGAAGGGGACCATCCATAAATACAAATTAATTAGGGCAGGCCTGTTAGGCAATAAAACCAGATTCAAATCTATATTACTACAATATATTTATTAAATCAGTTTCAGGATATAAAACAGTGTTTGAAATTTGTCAAATGAAAATATGAGTTTGTTTGACCTTCATTGCCTATGGCTTTCAGTTTAAGATTTATGAATGGATCCACCAGCAGTTATACATTTTTTTAATCTTTAGTTGTGATTTCATAGATAGAAAAAAATGAAATAATTGAGTTACATTTACTGGATATCTCTATTGTTTTTACTTCCTGGGCCTATAAAGGAATTGAAGTACAACTATATATTCACAGTTTTCCAAATTTGATGACTCATTTCGCCAATTTAGAAACAATTTGCATATTGGGGGGAAAATCTGTGCATCAATTACCAGTAGAGGAGCAGTGCAAATTGTGTTATCTTAGGGAAATGTATTTGGATCATTGCATACATTAGGTAAATGCATATGAAAATGAATGTTCTAAAAGAAATGAAGATGCAAATCATTCATTCATTCATTCATCCATTCAATCAATTTATAAGGCTGCCCACTCACGAATGCAATTGTGAATTTTCATAGCGATATCTGAACGATAAACTGATATAACAACTAGACAACCAGACAAAAAAAGCTTATACTTTGGCCCCAAATGAGCAATCTTAAATTGGTTGTTCAGTCATTGGGCAGTGAAATGTATCCAAGGAAGACAAAATAAAACCAATGAATTGGCAAAAATCAGCCGTGATTCATCATAATTGAAATTACAATGAGATTGGCAATTTTTTGCAAGGCTTTAGGATTCCTTTTTGGGACATTTGCAGCTGAACTTATCAACCCTTATTATTTTGACCCTCAGTCCTCTCAAATGTGAAGGGAATTCCTGGCCACTAACAAGTCATCTACCTGTAATATTGTGGCTCAAAGTATTAACTGCAGTAGTTCCTATCTTGCTAGTGCCTATAGATCTATTAGCTTCTATCAAACCAAACAAAGTAATCAAGTTGATTAAAAGCCAGCCACCCAATACCTGCCTCCCCTCGCCCAAACTAACATCAAAGACAGTGAGGATGCACTTGCACATAGATATCATATTGAGCCCTCAGAACTGACAAATGAATTTTATTCTGTTTAGAGGAGAGGTTGGGCCATGTTGAGGAAGCAGAGGGCTGAGATACTTTCAGATGGAATGAAATGATAAAGATATCTTACTATGCTATATGAAATATCTTGTATCTCTACTTCACGAAGGGAGAAAGAAACAATCATGTCCTAAGGCCATGATGGTGAACCTATGGAACGTGTGCCAGAGGTAACACTTAGAACTCTCTCTGTGGGCATGTGCGCCATTGCCAGCTGCTCTTCTGGTTTCCAGGGTGCACATGCATGCCAGCCAGCTGGTCTTTGTGGGTGCCGGAGCACCAGAAAATGCTCCGAAAAATGGCCAAAACCAGCCAAAAAACAGGCATGTGTGTGCCAGCCAGTTGGTCTTCAGGTTTCCGGTGCTCCGGCATGCGCGAAGACCAGCTGGCCAGTGTGCATGCATGTGTCAGAAATGCAATGACCAGCTGGCTGGCACGCTCATGCGCAATGGCCAGCTGGTCTTTGGATTTCCAGTGGGCATGCACACGCATTCTAGTTTGAGCACTCGGTGCCAAAAAGGTTCGCCATCACTGTCCTAAGGCTAAATGCCAGGGGAATGGATTTCCCCCCCATTCATCTGTTTGAAGCAGATGTGTCTAGGAGGCAACAGGTATAAATTTTAAATATGTCATTGGAGCAGCTTCATGTGAACTTGGAAATGGCAGCTCCAGGATAAATGGAGGGCACAGAAGAGAACCACTGAAGTGATGGACAATGGCAAAGTGCTGGACCTTGACCAAATAATGGATGGCATTAATACCAAGTCAGTTTAAAATGTCACTAGCCAATAAAGTGCCAGTCATAATCATGCAAACAGTAGTGGGAGCAGAGAATCACATTTATCCAGGAATCAAAATATATGGCTCAAAGCCTAGTAAACCTGGTTTTTTTTTTCCCCCAGTGCAACAGAAGCCAAATCAGTTGGAGGTATGTATCTGCAGCTTCCAAACAACTAATAGGGGCACCTTAATTTTCCATAAAACAAAACGCAAAGCAAAATGTAATGTCTGTACAAGCTATTGAAACAGCCAAGGAGTTATTTGGACACAAAAATGTGGATTTGATATGGAAAGAAGGCAAATATTTGAATAGCATCCATTGTGCTCATAATTTGTCATTATTTGACTTATCCGTTTTTCTCTAGAGATCCTAAAAATTCAAATCATATAGTGAGCTGGTTAGATGAACATTTTAGGTATAATATTAAGTTATAAAACACTAAATTAAGTTTATATAAGAACTCAACATTTCTCTGAAACTAACAATCTCTTTCAGGCTTCTGCAGATGCTTTACTTCACAGGATACTTGATATGGGCCAGATTTATCTTGATTGGCAGTATTAATTCAATATCATGATTGCACATGTACAGAAATCAATTTGTTTACTGATGAGTAGTAAGAAGTTACATATAAGAGTCAGTATGTGTGAAGGCATGCAAGAGCTACAAAATGTACATAGGTGAGCAAGATCTTGTCTGAGAACTGCATGACCAGTGAGTTCAATCTAAAATGAAGATGGGTTCAGAGACATAGACATAAACTGTAACAGTCCAGAAATCCAACTGCTAAGGAAATTATTTAGTCAGTCCAGACTGAAGAGCCAAGAACATAAATGAACAAATCTGAGGTAAGTAGTTCTTCCTAACAAGATATTTGGCTACAGGCAGCGGCTATATAGTCCAAACAGGCATTTGCACCCTTGCTTCTCAAGAAGCCAAGCAGATCTCTTCTCTTCAGTCCTCTGGAGTTCCCAACATTTCTCAGGCTGGGTGATCATTCAGGACCAGGATGTTTGCTAGCTAACTTCGTCTGCCCCCACATCTTCTCTTGTTGATTGCTAGCTGATTTAGCCTCAGAAATCTGCTTGTTCACTGAATTCTAGAACCAATAACCTGCTAGATCCAGGACCATCAGCCTCTAACTCCTCTGAATCAAATAAGCTTATCATATCACCTTGTTTTGAGAGCCAGTCTGCTCCATAGAAGGGACTTGTCGACAAAGAAACCTTGATTCCTGCAATTGGACATGCAATGCATGAGGCATCCCTCTCCCTCAGGGCCATTAGGCAGTCTGTTTTTAATATATTGTGCAGGCAGATTCTAGCTGGAATAAGTGGTCCAAAAGTACCCAGATGCCAAACCACAGAGGCTTTATAAATGTTATAGATGTTGCAGATGTCTCAAGGACCTTGCAGCTCCATGCCTTCTCTAGCTATAGCCTAACAGTTGTGGTGGTGCAGTGGTTAGAATGCAGTATTACTGGCTAATACTGGCCATTTCCAGTATTAGTTTGATCCTGACCAGTGCAAGGTTGACTCAGCCTTCCATCCTTCTGAAGTTGGTAAAATGAGGCCCAAATTGTTGGGGACAATATACTGATTCTGTAAACCACTTAGAGAGGCACTGTGATGGTATCAAGTCTAAGTCGATTGCTATTGCTAACAGAAATTGTTCTGATGTGCTGCCTTGTAGCAATATTTAGCAAAATCAAAGGTTGCATTTCCTCTTCCAGCATATCATCTGCATTAGTTACATGGAAACTGACACATGCTATTTTCCAACACAAGATCAGATCTGTAAATCTCCATGCAGCAGAAGCAATTCTCAGCCTTCTTCTGCTCTCTACACCATTTCCACCCTCTGTTCTACAGCAAAACAGCCAAAGAAATGACAGGCTGATACTAAATCAGAGCATGTTTCTGAATTGGTATTTCAGTGTCCAGTTCCAGGTTGCCTTACAGAAATATATGGAATATCCAGCTTACCTCTAACCAGAGGTAAATAAATGATCCACATTAAACTTGATTTCTTTTAAGTATTTTTGAGCATTCATATTTTCTTCTAAGTAAGTCTTTTTCATACACACATGAACTGCATTCTATTAATAAACATGTCAACCACTTGTTTAAGACATTGTCACAATGATAGAACTCTGTTATAAGATATCGTAGTTGCCTGTCCTTGATAACGAAAAGTTATCTGAACATCTATTATATGGAGATGGAAGCTTCTGAGTGGAAGAATATTAACTCTCTTGCTCCTTTCTTTGCTCTCTGTTTTTAGTGAAGGATATGGGCTGTGGCTTACAAATAAGAGAGAGGCACTAGAAGAAGTAATAAAATGCTACCAAACAAATACAGTGCCCAAAATGTAACTTCTATATTTATTCAATTGAAAATTATGGAAAACAGAGGGATATGGTGTTCATTAAAAATAACAAGATCTATATTTGCTTAAAACTGCCATAATCCAAGAAGTCACATTATGTATTGTAGTAATACATGTTCTTCTTCAAAATCAAGTACAAAAAAGTTGATAGTAAAATCCTACATACTTTTCTTTTACACAGAAGTAAGTTCTGCCCCACTGGAATGAGCTGACTTCCTTTAGAAACAACTTCAGAATTTGTTTTGGATGTTCCACCTCTTTTTATTATTTGCGCGATAGCCAGGCACCAAAGTCCATGAAGAGTATTGTGTCTTTTCTAACTACTACTTGTCCACAGCAAATTCAAAGAAGAGTATTTGCTAATTTTATCAGGCACAACTAGCTAGATGGGTGATCATCAAAATATATATGTGAAATCTCAAGCTATAGTAGGCAAAAAGGTGACAATTTACGACCTATTTAAATTTAGCGCAAGTGTTTCCATTGCTTTCTGGTTTGCTGACAAATTGAAAACAAGTTTCTTCACTGTAAATGTCATGTTTCATAATAGAATTACTGAACCATCGAAGAAATGGCAATGACTAAAGCAAAAAAATTATGTGGGTGAAAAATGCGTAATAAATTTTTCTTCCAAATTTCCATTTTAAATCTTTTTGGATAATGAGACATTGTTCTGCTTGAAATAGCGCAACTCAGTTTAGCAAGTAAGTATAAATATAACCATGGTCCAAAAAGGATGCAAGATTACAGTGATGTCATGCGAATAACACACAGTTAATTCTTTGATTTCATTGATATCTTGATTTATGGTTGTCACCAAAGAATGCTGGACATGTAATATTGGAAATTTTTTCCACCTGCAAATAATATCATGTATAACTTTTATTAAATTTCCCAAAGTTTATTTGTAGATATGTATATATACATATACATACACACATATATATGCATATATATGCATATTCAGTCCAAAATTGAGTATGCATTTGGCAAATTTATTTACAAAACAACATACACTTACAAATATGTCTATATGTAAAGAATGAGCAAAAAGGAGTATATTTGGATGTATGGCATTAGGCACAGTTAGAACAAAGGATATAACTTTTCCAGTTTTCTCTTCTGTTTCTCCACCGTCTAAATTGGAACATTATATAAAAATGGTGAGTGGCCATAAGCAAAACTAGCAAAAAGAAAAGATGATTTTGGTTCGAGAAGGACAGAGCATTTACAATACTTGAAAATGAGATGGGATTGCCTCAGCTCCTCATAGATAAGATAGAAATTCATGTTCCAATAACAAATTTGTTTTCAATGGTCAACCTAAGAGAATAAAGAAAATAAAATCCCCACCTTTCCAGAGATATTTATGATACAGAAACACAAGTAGTACAGTTATATATAATTTCCATGTTCAGATGTATTTCTTCTTAGCACAACTTCCTCCCAATACAGCATATTTCTGATGCTTTTTTGTAGTTACAATCTTCACACTTCTAGAGATAAAAAGATTGGAAAAATTGGTTTGGCGTATAAAAATGAAAATTCTAAAGCTGGTTACAATCAGTCAAAAGTTTCCATTAGCTGACTAAATGGTGAAGGATCAAACACATTGTATTTGAAGTAATGTGCCAAACCATATACTGTATATGTATATAAACTGCAAGTATTAATGGGTACAGATAACATCTTTAAAATTCATTAGATCAAATAAAATACAGTTTAATTTAACTTCATCGGTATGACAGCTAGACTTCAAGATAAGTTTGTAAAAAATGGCATCATCAAAGAATCATTACAATAATTGAAAATATTAATTCTCTAAACATTCATCTGGGTTATACATTTTAGATGAAAAATGAATGTATTATCAAAAAGAATGTAAAATGATAGGCTTTGATAAATAGCAGCCTAACCCTTTCCTGCCTTTGATGAATGGATCTTACGTTTCTTTGGTTCCTCCAGAAAAAGTAACTCTAAGAGGACCAGAAAGGAGTGAATGACGGAAAGATAAAATCCATGCCATCAGGGTAGAAAATGTACTGTAAATGTCCAGCAGAGAGATGTGATTTATTTTTTAGGCCTTGTCTGGAAACATAAGGAAATTGAAATGGACTTTCCTGGGCCCAGTGACCAAGTCTCCCCTTGATCCAACATCCTGATTTTCTCAATTGGCAGAAAAAGTGATAAAAAGAGAAATTTCCAGAGCTACAATAAGGAGATCTCAAATGATAGACCATTTTCTGTATTCATGAATCTCCTTTTCCACCTTAGAGACACGTTTTCAATATTCTGTAGCCCCTGGGAAGAGCTGCTAACAACAGAGGACTACATATAAAATATAGCTTTTAGAAACTTAAATATTAAACAGTTCTGAGTGCACTAGATAGTGAAGATATGTTTCACTTTTAAAACAATTCCTGTTCTTCTCATGGGAATTTTCTGGTGTGGTTCAATTCAGAATGATTTGTGATGGATATTGCAAAACCAGCATGGCAAAAAGAATGAGTGCTGGTTTCAAAACAAGAGCAGAAACTGGGAGCTCCCATGCTAGATTAACATAAACAGCATCTTGAATTCGCTTGTTGATTATGTTTTTACCATGTCATTGCATTTCTTATTGCGTTATTACTTGTATTATGGCATCTTCAGTTAAGTATGCATCTCAGAATGAATA
>JANHFK010011092.1:131468-141785 GCA_036250565.1 Sibynophis collaris | reverse complement strand
AGAGAGAGAGAGAGAGAGAGAGAGAGAGAGAGAGAGAGCGAGAGCGAGAGAGAGAGACACAAACAAACAAACAAACAAACCAAACATTTTGGTATAAATTAATCATACTTTTGCGATTATCAGTTCTGGATATTGGAAATTGTTTATTTTTCTGGAGAATTTCCATCACATATAAGGTCCAAGACTTGTGCATGCATCTCAAATAATAATCATATTGTTTTTAAATTAGATAAGTGAACTAGGAGTTATCAAAAGATATTAAATTACTGCAGATATTGTGGAAAGTTGCTACTAGCCAATAGAAATAATTCAACTGGATTCTTTAAGATGTCAGAGCCAGTAAGTCAATTAAATGCAGCCCACATGTTTAATGGTCTAGAATATTTATATTACTATTTTATTTATTTAATGTATTTCTTTTTTAAAAAAAAAAAGTATTATCATTATTATTAATCCCAAGGGAAGACAAGAGTAGGGGGAGAAAATATAGTGTATTTCTTACCTGCTTTTCAATAAAATGTTCTGACCATATTATAAGAGGGTGCTTTAAATAAAGCTGAAGTTTGGGAATTACAGTCCAACACATCTGGAATAAACCTTATTGGTAAACATTTGGTGCAGTTTAGTTGTTTTCCTTATTTAAATAAATCATATTAAGACCTTGTGCAATGTCTATGAACCCTGTCAACACAAGACATAAACATACTATCTTCAAAGCACTCCATATTAAAGTACTCCAAGTTAATTTCTATCCTGCAAAATCACCGAGATGTAAAAGCTCTTCATTTTATTTGAATAATAATCTTTTCATAGGAATGCCTTGTTTTATATATTTTGTAACATAGTAAAGTCTCTCTTAAAGATTCTTAAAGGTGCAGGTTTCATAAGTTGCATCTGTATAATTGATTGTTGTTGCAATAATTTTCTTATTTCTAGGCATCTTCCATGCCTAGAAATCTTTAAAATTATCTATGGAAATGGATATAGAAGGCTGAGACCCTACTGGAGAAGAGAAATGTTTTCCTTACTATTCGTTAGCATGTATTCAAAGTTTAATATCACTTAAAGTATAAAAACAGTTCAAATTAACTTAAATTCCAAGTGGAAAAAGGGAGGGAATGCATGAACTAAAAGCTGGAAATAATGAGGTGACAAAGTTCAGGGGAAGCCGGTTTATTGTGCTTCTGTAATTAAAACAGTCCCAGGATTTTCATGTTATGTCCCTGAGCCGGAACTCGTCAAGTAAAATTTTAGCCTTGAAGCAAATTATGACTGATTTCAAAGAGAATGATTTAGCTCTTTTTGAAATTCTATCTCCTCACAAAGAATCAAGATCAAGCCAGGCAGATGAGTAACCAAACACTGGTAAATGAACAAATACCTCACCTTTTTCACAAATATGACTTCAGGCAGGGCCCTATTTAATATTTGGAGCATGCCTCTCAGTCTTGCTGAGGCTTGTTCCTTGAGAGACAGACACAGTGATCTAATGGACATAGCTTTGTGAGCAAGGAGGTGGGGTATCCAGGTTAATCTCTTCAGTCTATCAGTAATTTGATTCATAGCTTTGGGGGAATTGCTCATACCTTCCTTCTGACTTCCATCTCTCCTATTGTACAAAGCTGCTCCCACCAGAGACATACTAAGAGGCTCCAGGACACTTCTCATATTACTGGCCTTATTTTAGATGCTACCTCAGTGAAAATAGTCATAGTTGAAGAACTGAAATATGTCTCTAATAACGAGTTAAATTCAGGCTTTTTGAGTTAAAGAAGCAACCAACCATTTTTTGAGTCACAGACTTGGGTCTAAAATTTCATCTTCTAATTAACAGGAATGTTGTGGATATTTACTTTATTTTTATTTATTTTATTTTTATTTTATTATATTTCTAGACCGCCCTTCTCCTTCGCAGGACTCAGGGCAGTTTACAGTCAATTAAAAACATAAAAATACAAAATTTAAAAATCAATTAAAACATAATTAAACAGGACTGTATTATACCCCTTAAAAAACCCCATCTAAAATCTAGACCCTAATTACATTAAAACCCTATTAGCTACACCCAAGCGAGGAGGTTATGAGGAAATGTTCTTTTATTTATTAAGCAAGGCCTGCCGACTTAAATAGGTGAGTTTTCAAAGCCCGGCGGAAGAGGCGCAGGTCTGCTATCGTTCTTAATTCGGGGGGTAGGTCATTCCAGAGGGTGGGGGCCGCCACAGAGAAGGCTCTTCCCCTTGGGGTCGCCCGCCGGCATTGCTTTGCCGACGGGACCCTCAGGAGGCCCGCTCTGTGGGACCGCACTGGTCTTTGGGAGGGATTTGGTGGCAGGAGGCGATCCTGCATATACATAGGTCCTATGCCGTGGAGCGCTTTAAAGGTGGTTATAGAGTTGCAGACAAACATATTGTATGAATATTTTCAGCTGTCTGAATCACTTTTGCTCTTTGAATCTGATTTCTATATTGAGTTCTTCCCTATTATATTGTACAAGTAAAATTTATACCATCTTTTAATCTATGTAGAAACTTCACTTTTTCCCTCCAACACCAACCCTGTGAAATATGTTGGCCTAGGATGAACTGACTGCCACAAATGAGTCACCCAATGACTTGTTATTCCTGATAGTGTCCCTAAAGCAGGTTTAAAAGAGAACCTAGAGCCATGATGGTGAACCTATGGCATGCGTGCCACAGCTGCCACACGGAGCCATATCAGTGGGCACGCAGGCATTGCCCCAGCTCAGTTGCAGCATGCATGCACTCGCCAGCCAACTGATTTTTGGGCCTTCTGGGCCCACTGGAAGTCAGGAAACAGGCCTCTGGGGGATGGGGAAGAACGTTTTTGCCCTCCCCATGCTCCTAGAAAGCCTCTGGAGCCTGGGGAGGGCATGAAACAGGCCCACTGGGCCCACCGTGCCATCACGTGCCAAAAGGGGGGGGAAGCTTGGGGAGGAAGCATGTGCATGTGCGGGGGATGGGGCGCATAGAATTATAGTTGTGGGCACTAACGCATGCAACCTCCTGTGCTCCCCCTGCTTTTGTCACGCGATGGCAAAAAGGTTAGCCATCACTGACCTAGAGAATCCACAAAGAGAGATAGGTTTGGCTTCAGGGTAGGCTCAAAACCACCAGTGACATTGTTATGGGTCAAATGTCATTCAACACTTTAATCATTATGCCATAGTTATCATTGGTTCCTTTCACATGAAGTGCATAGGGCAGCAAAGCTCCATCCAATGTGTGGCAGTATCTTTGGCATCTTTCTATTTGATGTCCACTGACTGTACGTTATCTTTTAATGTCTGATGCCAAGTTTTTTGTGGTTTATCCCACCTCTGCTTTCCCTCTGGTGAAGCCAGTTAGCCCTACTACCTATGGTGAAAAAGCCTCCTTTAGATTAAAAAAAAATATACACTTATATCTAAGGGGAGGCACAAGGACTCAGCAGTTAAGACACTGGGATTGTCAGCTGAAAAGGCAGCAGCCCAGGTTCAAGACGAGGTGAGTTCCAGTCCTTACCTAGCTCTTGCCAAACTAGCCGTTTGAAAGCATGCAAATGCAAGTAGATAAATAGATACTACTTTGGTGGGAAGGTAACAGCGCTCTGTGACTGTGGAAATGTCTTTGGACATCTCTGGATCAATGGCCTTGAAAAGAGATGAGGACCACCCCTTATAGTCAGCAACTAGCAGCGTAAAATCTACAAAAACTCCTTTACCTTATATCTAGGATTGCACCCCATTATATTCATTGGAACATGCATACATATAATGATACTATATAATTAGAGCCCAGTAATTATCCTATCGGGAAAGAAACCTCCAAAACACAAAAGATATTTTATTAGCCCCACCAATGCTCAGAAGGGATAAGGTCGCTTTCGCTGAATGATGACATAACATTCCAGCTATGGAATGCAAAAATATCTGTCACTTGAATGCAATTAACCACACATATAATGCCTGCCATATGGAATCTAGAATTAATATAAGTGTTTGCAAAATAATCCAAAGCGATGAAACAATGATACATTTGTCTGCACAAATAGAAAGCGTGCCTAGTTGAGGTAAAAATAGAGTGGCGTCCCACAGAGATCACAAGCTAGCTGGCTGCTCCAGAGAACTTGCCAGTATGTTGATTACAGCTGAAAGAAAAGGAAATTGCAAATTGGTCTCAATTTAATCTACAACAAACATGTTTAGAAAAGAATAACTGCTAAGTGGTTATCAGTTTAGACTGGAAGGGTTTTTTTCCTCTAAAAAATACAACACTCTCATTCAATATATTTAAGCTTAATAAATTAAATGAATAGTGACGTTCAGCGATGATTGAAGGGACAACATTTAGGTTAGAAGGGAAAGCTTTAAGAACTTACAATTTATTTATTGATTAAGTTGGATTTGACACATAAGGAAATACAGTCATTTTAATTTTAAAAAACCTGGATACTTTTTTTCCTTCTATTTCTACCTATTTAAGAGCATACAAAATTCAGTGGTGAAATCCATTTTTTTAAACTACCGGTTCTGTGGGCATGGCTTGGTGGGCAGAGTGTAGCTTGGTGGGTGTGACAGGGGAAGGATAGTGCAAAATCCCCATTCCCTCCCCCACTCCTAGGGGAAGGATAGTGCAAAATCCCCATTCCCTCCCCCACTCCTAGGGGAAGGATATTGTAAAATCTCCATTCCCACCTCACTCTGGGGCCAGTCAGAGGTGGCATTTGCCAGTTTTCCGAACTGCTCAAAATTTCCGCTATCGGTTCTTCAAAACCTGTCAGAACCTGTTGGATTTCACCCCTGGCAAAATCAATGCTCTTACCTGCATTGTGTTCAAATTAAACTTCCCCCCAACATTTATATTTAGTAATATAGAAAGAATCCTGGTGAAACAGGGAAAAAAGTCCCCCTTAACATTCTGGATCCAAGGCCATCCAGATGCCTGAGGCAACCACATAAAGGGAAGATGAAAAACAGCATTTCCTATCGAGAAATAAATTCTGTATATTCCAAGTTAAACTTTTGAGTATATGAATTGGGTTCACAAACAAAGGGGTTTTTTTGGAAAAAGAAGACACTGTCCCCATCCTTATACAATATTAGTGTCTTCAGATATTCTCACTGTTTACTCTTTTCAAATCACTCATCTAATATACCTGCAAGGTTCATTACTTATGCTTTTCTGCTTCAAAAATAAATCTGGATAGCCAATCTCATGTCTGGATGGCCTTTTTTTGAAGCAGAAATTATTTTATTGTTGCATACAAATGGAAAAGACATCTCAAATTATTAAAGAATAACAAATACTGGAAAACTGAGTCACCACACTTTGGCACATAATTTTCCCCCAACCCCATCTCATACATACTGCACTGCACATTTATTTATTGTATTCAAATAGGTTATTTGATGTCTTGGAGCAAAAACAAAAGAAGCATAACAACCACACACTGTGAAGAGTCCCAACATTCTGATCTGTTTAATTCTTCTAATCTATTTAAATATCAATAATAATAATTAAAGTAATAATATAATTGGGTTCCCCAAAATTAAATTTGGGCCCATCAAGATTTAATTGCTGTGAAACCAGAGTTCTGCATATACGCAATAGGACGAGAACTGTATGAATCAGATTATAGCAAATTAAACAAACTCTTGCACAATTTAGCTATTTCAGATGGAATTACTCACACAAAGCCTGCAAATGGAGGATGCAGCTTCCCAAGAGGCAAAAATGAATTAATTCTCATTCTGGTTAATGAAAAAACAACAACAACCCTGAAGTCTAATTATCAGCTTTCTAACAACTGCACTATGTTCAAGAACTGGTTTAAGTGTGACAAAGGTGCAGTGAGTTAATTTATCTCTCTAAGTATATTGTTAAGTGGTTTTAACTACTGAAAGCTACTGAAAACTTCTCCAAATGTTTAAGATTTGCCCTTCCATGTTGAACATATCAAATCTAGAGTGTTGACTGTCATTTACATCAATGGTGTTAGCAGATGAAGCTATGCTCTACTAGTACATCTCTATTTGATGATGTTCATTGATTGATTATTAAAATAGTTGTACTTCTAGTAAACAGATTAAAGATTCCTTCTTTGACTTTTTGACATCTCCGTGTAATTTTCTAAGCAGATGTAATACAAGCAAATTACTGCAATGTATGATATAAATCAAGGGGATATAAAGGGGAAAGTAGACAATTGGCTCTACTCCTTCAAACATCATTTTTCATGTCGATTGTTCTTCAAGTCTAATATCTTCCTAAATTCCAGTTCTTTTGCATATTTGAAAATTCTTCTCTTTTTTGGGCTAGGCATTTCACCATTCCTTTGAACTTTCCCCAAGGGATTGTTTTTCATATTCCTGACTATCACCACTGTCCTCCTCTGAATGCATTCCTGGTTAGCAATGTCATTCTTAGCATCTAGAACTTAGTACTCCAGATCAAATCTGATTAATGTGACATACACATACTAGCTAGGGATAGAAGGATTCTGATTTAACATAGTGAAATCTGATTGGAGATGTCTAGCTAAGTGAGTGTTTTAAACTGTGCGAGAGCCAGGGAAGACTGAGTTAGTGCATGCCTTGCAGCAAAATCACTTCACGGCGTGTATTATTTAGCAGGGGGACAAGATGGCTTTCCCTTTAATCTGGAAACCTGGATTTATAGGGATGAGCAAGAGCATTCAGAAGAAGGACCATAAAACCGAAAAGCCATATTTCTTCTTCAGAAAGTAACTTTTTTTAACAGCTCTGTTAGATGCTCATTTGTAGTCCTGTAGTAAATTTTTGTCTGCGCTGTTTATGAGCCTTTCCGCTGTCTTCCTGTGGCAGAGAGGATCCAGGTGAGTGGCTTTTCAGGGCTTTGGGGAGGGGGGGGCGGATGGCCCTGAAGCCTCAGGGTATGATTTGCTACACGGTTCTTTTGAAATATAATCTTTGGTCTGCTAATGTGCCCATTAGCCTTGATTGCCTCAGCTGGGGGTGGTAAAGATTCTTGTAGTGAAACATTTTGGAGAATGCTCCTGGCTCTTTCCTTTGATATTTTTTTCCCGCCACTGCAACAGCAATTTGCTTTCCTTTCTTCTGCTATTGTTGGAGCCATTTTATGTTGCCATAAGCAGCACAGTCTATCACTTGGGTGTGACGCTAGCAGCCTTTTCAGTTTCTGGTTGCACACACATTAGTAACAGCACTCTGTCCTTTCATTTATTCCACATAATGGCTTTGTTTCCTTCCAGGCACCATTTTTATATTTAGCAAAGCAATATGGCCAAGCACCATAAGTAATAAAGATACATTTTCTTCAAATTGCATGGCCCACTTAAGAAAACACTATGCAACAGAACTGGAAAGAACAGAGAGGAATCAATAAACATTGAGATGGCTAGACATGCCAAATCTGGCAATATGAATTGAACAAACTAGGCCATCATAACAAGGATATTTGTAAAGAAGGCCAAACAGGGGTTGAAGTAAAGATACAATTTTTCTGGACTTGTTCATAAGTGGTAAGAAAGTTTGATTTATTATTAATATCTTACTTTTAAAAATGAATGCTACAAACTTGGCATACCTATTTACCAAACTATGGTCTTAGCTTCTTAACGTTAACCCATAAAACATATGGAAATTAGTTGTTATCACGAAGACCCATTGGGCTACAGAAGAAATTCCACTTGAGATATTGTTCCTCCTAAATTTTTTCTTCCTATTTATATCCCTTCTGTAGGACCTGATTGCAACTTATATAATGACCAATTTAATAATTAAACTCATCTATTTTACAATAGGCATTGGGATATTTTCATGGGGAATTGAACTGAGGGATTCAATATTTGTCTGATTTATTAGAGGTTGTTCTAGATACTTGCAATTGATACTATGAATAGAAATGACAATCATAAAAATTAGAGCAAAGGAATTAAAACAGAGACATAATGATCTGAGAAAGGGTTGTCCTTTCAGGTGAAAAACTAGGTGTCAGATGAAAAAATAATCTGTCCTGCAAATAATATGTTATTTAATGTAAAATATGTGGTCTGGTATTTTGGGCTTCTTTCTTAATTTTTAAATAGCAATGAAAGGAGGACCTCAAAAACCCCCCAGCATAATTTGAGTTACATTTTGGTGGCAGAATCATTTATATCACAATCTGATGAAAGAGAATATTTGTAACCCAGTGTTGAATTGTAGGATCCATGGTAATCTTTGAGCTTGGTTGTTTTCATTACTATAACCTCATCAGTGGCAGTAGGGACTTGGGGTTTACTCTTATTATTATACTAGTGGCTTGCCCTGTTAAGTGATTGCTGATCCCTTGATTAGGCTGTTATTATAAATAAAATAAATAAATAAATAAATTTACTGCTATCTTGGTTGTCTAAGTTAGTAATTCCTTGATTGAGGTATTGTTTGCTTTTTGATTGTTGGTCTTCTTGATTATGTTAATCTCTTTTCATCTGTATGTGGATTCCTAGTAAGGGGGTGTTTGGATCTTTTTGTTTCCTTTTTGGTTTTTGATTGTCTTTTTTGAATGGCATGTATATGTTGTTTATCGCTATGTGTCTGCTGATGGATGATTTGCCTGAATGCCAAGCTCCAGGAATTCCCTAGGTCATGATGGCAAACCTATGGCATGTGTGCCAGAAGTGGCATGCAGAGCCATCTCTCTGGGCACACAAGCCACCACCCATTGCACTTCCAGGTTCCGGCGTGCCAGCCAGCTGTCTTCACACGCACAGGAGCACTGGAAACCAGAAGAGCATCTGCCCAGTGTGCATGCACAAGCCGGGAAGATGATCTTCTATTTCTGGAGCACACATGCACATCGGCCACCTGGTCTTTGCATTCGCATACATGCCAGAAACTGGAAGACTAGGTGACATGTGAGCGGCAGAAACCAGAAGATCGCTCCGGGCAACTGCTCTTCCAGTTTCCGGCATGCACACTCCTGTTTCAGCACTTGGTACTGAAAAGGTTCACCATCACTGCCCTAGTGTTTTTGGACTCAGCTTTCTCTAGGATGCTCACAGTTTCCCATTAGAAATTATGGCTAAGTCTGTCCATGTGTTGTGAAATTAAGGAGTTTTCATCATGTTTTCTGACTGCAAGTTGGTGCTCATGGATGTGCTCTGCTAGACTATTTGTCCTACGTAATGGCTATCATAGTCCTTACACTATATATTGTAGATGATTCCTTCTCCCCCCCCCCCAGTCTGCTGTGTTTACTTAGGATGTTTTGGAGGACTTTAATTGATTTGTGTCTACATGGATGCCATGTGGTTGTAATAGTTGGTTAGTGGTTTCTGTGATGTTTTTTATGTATGGCAGTGTTATCTTTTTCACAGCTTGTGTTGGTTGTTCTATATGAATGGCCAGGCACTTTTTGTAAAGTTGTATGGGTATCAATACTAGAAAGGGTGTATAGATGAATCTGCTTCCTTTTATTTGCTGCTCAGCGATGCTGCAGTGTGCATCACAATATCCACCAATCATAGTCACCCAAAGAAACTGTTTTTATGGGAAGGGAACTATCACCTGCAAGCTATCAGTAAGCCAAGTTGCACATTCAGGAGAAGGAGGATTTCTGCTCTGCTTCATTTCCAGATTGAAATTATGTATTGAATTATGAATTAAAGAATGATACGATATGTAATATGTAGGATGATCCTCACTTTTTAGAGTAAAGACAGAGGAAATATATAAAGTAAATATAATGGAGGGGGAGGTTGCCACCAACATTGGAATTTACTAATCACTGGTTTAAATGAATTGTGTGAATCAAATTTATCTTCAGATGACTTGGGTATTATTTAATGAAGACTCCCAAGGATTTTTTTTTTTTGAGAAAAACATTGAACTACCTCCCTGAGATGGAAACTGATGAGCAGACATTCATTAGATCATAACACAGGATCATCCTATTTCCTAGCAGAGGCTTTCTGAATGTATTTTCTTGAGATGTAGAGATTTCCCTTCCTTTGCTGTAAATCTAGCCAATTTCCAATTCTGAAAGATGCAAGTCTTATTAGTTTTAATAAGTTATTTAGTCAATAACCCAGTAAAGTGCCCAAGTCTTAAAATTAATGTCACAAAGCCCTTCTTACATTTACAAAGACTGCAATGTAGATGATTGACAGTAGAATTTTGAGTAAAACCCTGAGAACTCAGTTAAAAATCTGAAATTAGAGGAAACCCAGTATTAGAACATCAGCTTATAGGTTTGCTTTGAAGGCTTTGCTAAACCAAGTTTTCTGTTTCTCCCTTATTTGTTCATTGTGTTTGTTTTCATGACCAGATGTAGCAGG
>JANHFK010011092.1:115833-127873 GCA_036250565.1 Sibynophis collaris | reverse complement strand
TAACCCCTTAAAAACCCCATACTAAAACCAAAACCCTAACTTAAATTAAAACCCTTATTAAAAACCCAAGCGAGGAGATATCAGATTAACAGAGTTGGAAGGGAGCTTGTAGGTCATCTAGTCTAACCCCCTGCCCAAGCAGGAGACCCTACTGTCAGGCCCCCAATTAATGTACCCATGGTAAACAGAAATCCAAGGCAATCCGTTTCCTCAAAGAACAGGTTTATTTAGATACATCATCTTGGCACAAACTGGTGGAAAGCCAGTACTGAAGGTTCCCATACTTTCCACCCCATTAAAAGTAAACGTTTCTTGTTTTCTCAAAACAATAAATCACATTATCCAATCGGGATACCAGCTGGTTGCTTGCCGACTTCTCTCCTCCTCCTCTGACTGTTGGAATGTCTCTGACTCATGAGATAGCTACGTTGTTTTGGCTGCAATGCTCCACCTATCTCTACTCTCTCCCTTCAAGTCCAAACTGGGTCATCTTGAAGCCAGGTGAGGCTAACCCATGGTAGAAACCAAAGCCCCCACAAAAAGGGACAGGTCCCAGCCAGGTCAGCTTCAGGCCTGACACCAACACCATTTCTGACAGACGGCAGTCTAGTCTCTTCTTGAAAGCCTCCAATGATGAAGGTCCCACAACTTCTGAAGGCAAGCTGTTCCATTGGTTGATTATTCTCACTGTCAGGAAATTTCTCCTTATGTCTAGATTGAATCTTTCCTTGATCAGTTTCCATCCATTATTCCTTGTCTGGCCTTCAGGTGCTTTGGAAAACAGGTTAACCCCCTCCTCTCTGTGACAGCCCTTCAAATACTGGAACACTGCTATAAAGTGTTCCCTGGTCCTTCTCTTCACTAGACTAGCCATGCCCAGTTCCTGATAACCCTGTAGGGTTATCAGTAGGGTTATTATATGAGTAGGGTTATTAAGATTAATTAATAGATTACCCATTTAAATTTAAATATTTCCTTTATTCAAATTCAAATGCCCTGATTTGATAGTTTACATTTTCTTCAATTTCCTTAAAAGAACTGCTATGAAGTTATTCCATTTCTTAAAGACAAATGAGTTGGTAAAGACCATTCACTCCCCTTTATTTCTCTTAGCATTGCCCCATTGAATGTGATTTCTAGGGAGTTGGTCCAAATGACAAAGTGTATAAACTATGTGCCTTTGTAAGATAATTTGGATTTGCCTTAACAAAGAGCTTTGTGCTTTTGGGGATGATTCTGCTTTTTAAGATTAGACCTGATGAGACATTTTGTGCCACCTTGCAAAATCAACCTGTGGTCACAGAAAGCTTGGAAGAGAAGCAAAACAATGTGGTTGCTTTTCTTTTAGAACATATGAAAATACAGCAGCTTCAAGCCTTTTTTGAAAGGAAGTACTGCAATGAAGATTTATCATGGCTAGAATTAATTAGCCACATAAATTCCCCACACAATCATGCACACAGACACACACACACAAAATCAAACTAGTTGAATTAATATGATAGATTCCTGGTCACGCTATATGCGTGGTATTATTTCACCTCTATGTTACTTTATTCTGCTTAGCCACGAGCCATAACAAAATGATCTAAATACTGTAGTTAATTACTTTTACATTCAGAAAATGGAGAGAGAATCTTTTTTTTTTACAAGCTTTTTAGAAAAACAACAGGTTTCTGTTCAGGCAATAGGACTCTCCTCTCCTGCTCACCTCACTCTTCTGGGAATCTGTGGAGACTCTGAAAAGGAGGGGATATGATATGCTAATTTTAATGTTAATTCTAACATTAATTTTTATCTTAATATTATGTTTTGTCTTAGGGAAGTTTGATCGGCTAGCTAAGCAAGAAGAACAGGGACAAAAAGAAGTATGTGTATGAGAAGAGTCGAGGTGGCACAATGTTTAGAGTGCAATACTGCAGGCTACTTTAGCTGACAGTTAGCTGCAGTACAGCAGATTGAATCTCACCAGCTCAAGGTTGACTCAGCCTTCCATCCTTCCGAGGTGGGTAAAATTAGGACCCAGATTGTTGGGGGCAATGTGCTGACTCTGTAAACCACTTAGAGAGGGCTGTAAAAGCACTATGAAGTGGTATATAAGTATAAGTGCTATTGCTATGTGATCTCTAGTTTTATCCAAAGTGAGTCCTGGATTTATAACCTACCTGTGAATGCTGGTCAGAATGAAACCAAGATGAGCCTTTTACTTCAGTTTTCAAGCAAGCTTAACCGAATTCCAGAGATATTATGAGAAATTGTTTGGATTTTGTTAAGAATGTTGAAAGCATTTTAATCAAATTCCTTCAAATACCACAATACTCCAAATTCTGATATTGGCATCCGGAAACCTATATGAAAGCAAATTTGAACTTTGTTTAACTGCTTTGATTGTAAATTTCAAGTTAAACACTCGGTATTTGTGACAGCTGGAATAGATTTGGTTGACACCCTGATCTATACAATAAAATTGTTTATATTTCATAATAATAATAAAAAAGTTTTATCTTGTCTTTACCTTGTTGTAAGTAAGTCACCTAGAGTCACTTGTAGGCAAGGTGGTCAGCATGTAAATTTAATAAATAAATAAACAAACAAACAAACAAATAAATAAACAAACAAACAAACAAACGAATGAATGAATGAATGAATGAATGTCAGGATCACAGGCAGATTGACAGAAACCACAGGAAGAGACTGGCATGAGCAGAAATATTTTCTGCAGGAAGACTTTTGGATCCAAGCCAATCTTTTCTTCAGCAAATGTTGTCAGTCACTGATGAATGTAAATTGTATTTAATGGAGAAACTGTCAACATTCATGGGGAGTGCTGGCAATCTCTCTCTCACTCTCTTACATTCATTAGAATAGGCTTTCTAGTTCTATAGTTATGAACTGTAAACTACCAAACATCATAATGTACTTACTGAATTCTGTTTCATCAGTATTTTAAAAAAAAGATTGTGGTGTCTTAAAACTAAATCTTAGCCTTCCTTGGCATAGGGCCAGTCTGCTTTCTCCTACCTACAGATCAAGAACAGAGGTACTGACATATGCTTGAAGCTGACCTTGAACCTGAGACTTCTGGTCCTATTCCAACAACTTCAACCACTATACCTTACTATTATATGGGCACAAATTAAGAAATAGGAAACTGTAGCATTATAGGAATACCTCCTATAGGTTTTTTTTTGGGGGGGGGGGGTTGTCACGTGGAAACTAAGAATCCTAAAATGAAGCTTCTTGTGTTTTAACTTTTTCTGAGGTAATGAGGTCTTCAGTGCACTAAACCATAAAATAAAATTGGCATGACTATATATACATGGCCAGATTTTTCTGAGGCTTAATCCAATAGATGTTTTTGAGGGACCTTTGGAGAATATTGAATTGCTTTCCAACTATGTAAAGTCACTACATTACAGATGGTCCAGATACTTTGAAAAGAAAATCAGAATTAATCCATCTCTTACCTTCCCCAGTAACATATTGAATTCAGGATATAGTTTGGCTTAATTAAGACCACAATAAGGTACTTCCCTCAGTAGAGATTTTCACATTGATTTCTCATGTTTCAAGGTAGGGATCTAGCAAATCATTTTATTTCTAATTCCTTAATTCCTATGGCTGACCAAATATGGAAGGAAGGTTTCAGTTTGCTTGGCCTTTTGTTGGAATTTTCAAATGAAAATAATAATTGAAGGACCAGCTTGGTCCTTTAGATCAGCTTTCGCTTCATTGGCAAAACCAATACTCTCCCGGCTTTTCAAGACAATATCTGGAAGAAAGGACAGTCAATTATACCCTATTGTTAACTTTCATGATTCCTTATATTTATTGAGAGGAAAGTCCCAAAGCAGTCTTCAAAGAGAAAGACCTTTGACATATCAAGATCGATGCATATGTTGTTTCATGACAAACTGTGGCCTATAAAAGAGCAATTTTCAACATCATTCAATATCTCATCATACGTTTGCTTTCTGTAAACTTTTGCCCAGTGCAAATGATGGTTGTGCCTGAATGTGCCTCAAAATTCTACACTCTGCCTGTAGACCTAATCATTGAAAGAGGAAATAGCAATAACAATAGCACTTAGACTTATATACCACTTCATAGTGCTTTTACAGCCTTCTTTAAGCAGTTTACAAAGTCAGCTTATTACCCTCAACAATCTGGGTCCTCATTTTATCCACCTCAGAAGGATGGAAGGCTGAGTCAACCTTGAGCCGGTGAGAATTGAGCTGCTGAAGTACAGCTAGCAGTCAGCTGAAGTAGCCTGCAGTGCTGCACTCTAACCACTGCGCCACCTCAGCTCTACACAAAGGTAATTTGTGTAGGATAAATGCTCTTATGGATGTATCCTGCTTCCTTTTTCTTCTAAGTATGCTTGTTTATTTACTTTGCAGATGCCACTGCATGCAGCTACAACAACTGTAATAGCCACTGTTTGTCATCCTTCACAATGTCATCCCGCAATGTGGTGGAAAAGGTTTTCAGAACAACATTCAAAGTGACCTTTTTCGAAGTGATTTAGACATAGGGAAATTGCAAACATCAAAAATACATCTTCTCAGAAATGTTCCCTTGCTTCTGCTTCGCCCCTGTTTCCACCCCAGTGCTGCCTGTAATCCCCAGGAGTTAGAAAAACTAGCAAGGAGATACAAAAAATAGTTTTTCTCAGCAACTAACTAACAGCTACAGGATACTGGCCAAATCAGATGCATAACTTTATAATTTCTGAACGAGCAGATGCTTCTGCAATTTCCTGGAGCACATTTAAAATCAGCCTGGAGAGATTTTGTGGAGCCATCTCTTAGCTGCAATTATTGGATGAAAACCAAAGAAGTATTTTTTATGCTTAAGCAGTCAAGGAGAAATTCTCAGACACAGCACAAAGGGCTTTTGACGCAACCATTAAACGTATGAACATTTGCGTCATTTTTTTTAAAAAAATCACCTCACAGCTTTGGAGTAGGCTTAGTTTGTCTCCTACCAGAAGGAAATGGTAAATCCATCTATTTAGATATCGGGTTGTCAGAGTTTATAGGAAAAGCATTCATCATACCCATTCAGTTCCTTCAAAGGGTGAAAGACAGAACACTTTGCAAGGCTGTTTCTATAAAGCTGAATGGCCCATCTTTTGGAATATAGAATGTCATATCCATTACATATGGGCGACAACATTGACATTGATGCCAGTGGAAATAATTCAGTTAAGGTGGTTCACTTCAAGATGCCACTTCTAATAGCCCTTCAAGATAATAGGCCCATGTTCTCGCCTTGAGTGCTCTTCTTTCCCAATCAGTCTACACAAAAATGTAAAACTCTTGAGTAGGTAACCTTGGAGGCAAAAGATAACACCTTAATTTTTTATATGTTTTATGCAGACGAGGCAGATTTTAATACAAAAGCATTTCAGGAAGGGTCCATATTGTGTCATATCTTAGGGAAAAAAGTGGCATTGATCACAGAGGAAGATGGAGAAGGTGTTATTTATTTCCAAACCTTCCTCTCTGGGCTTTTTTTTTTTTTTTTTTTAATCAGTCCCAAAAATGCCAAATAAGTGAAATCTGCTGATGGTTTATCTTGTTTTGCCTTCCTTTTCTAATTCAGCTCCTAGAGGAGAAACAGTGAAACATCTGAATTATTGATCAGCTGTCAGAGATGAGTTTTCTATTCAGCTCTTTGGATGATTCAGCCTCTGTTGGACTGAAAACAAAATCTATATTTGAAATAATGGCAATGATACTATCCTGGCCATTTGAAGTATCAAATGATGAATGCTAGCAAAATCAAAATTGCTACGAGAATTATCATTATTTTATGAGAAGGAGTGGAGGTGCAGATCTATAAATATTACCTTCTTTTTTCTCCTTCCTTCCTTCCCATCTCCTTAACTCTCAAGGAAATGGGTTAAGTTTTCATGTTTCATTGGGATGGGAGTGGTGTTAGTGAAAGAAATTGCTTTGCTTCTCATTTTAATTTGAGCAGACTGTAATTCCTGAAGTGCTCTTTAGATGTGCTGGAGATAATCTAAGATCTGAATGGGAACTGGGCATATAATATAATTTACTCATTTTCAAATACATCAAATTGGAAGCTTCACTGCTCACTCGATAGATGGGATGGACAAACTCTGCCCATAAAACTGCATGCTTCAATGCCCAATTGCCATTCTCCCCCCCCTTTAAAAATTAACTACTGTAAATACAAACAAAACAAAGAAAAAATATATACAACTGTAATAGAATAAAAAAAGAAAGCTAACCCCCCCCCAAGAGCATATATTCAAACATACATGCATGCATAAACTTGTACAAACATTTCAATAAAAGAAATATATAATTCATTATGCTCATCCATAGGTAATCTATATTAATTCTGCAGATCACTGAACAGCTGGAGTTATATGCTTGCCTTTCCAATGCTGAACGATAAGTCCTTTTGCTATTCGCTATAAATAAGAACAGAAAATCCACTTTTTATTTAGTTCCTATGTGACTGAGATAAACTTCAGAAGAATATAAACATCTGAAAATATTAGATCTCAAAGGTGAGTTAATGCATGTAATAACTTTCTTTCCAAATGCTGGACACTGTGGAAACCTACATTTAAATAAAGCATTATTTTCACTGCATCTCCCACAACATAACATTCACTCAAGCCTTTTCCATATAAATGCAATGAGGAATTAAATAGCAGTCTCTCATCACCCCAAAATGTAAACAGGGGGGATATTAGGTTAGCATTGGGTTAGCATTCAGAGCCACATACTATCTTTCACGTAAGCTACATGGGAATTGCACTCTGCACAGAGAAAAAGCAGGACTGCACACAGAATATTGTCTCAATGAGCCAATGATGTATAGCCATACCGTATTATTACTTCATCTCTGTACATTACCATATCTATCATGAGATGACCCCTGATTACACAGCATTAATTAATAGCTTCATAGTCTTAGAGGAGCTGCTGTTCTTGCAAGAAAACACGCTATAGCATGTAGGGTAATTTATCTCTGGTAATGTGCATTATAGGGAAAGCCACTCTTATTTAAGTTCATTTTATTACAGTCACAAAACCAGCGCTATCAAAAGTGTACCCATTAAATCCTTAAAAGAAAGGAAATAAAGTAAAATAGAAGTAATATAAGTAAAGAACTGTGACAACCCAGTGACTGTATTATAAGCACTGAGCTATCAGTAAACTTTGAAAGTAATGAACTATAGCATAAAACTTAGCAACCATATATGTGTAATGGATGTTTCTCTCTGCTAATAGATAAAATGCTTAAAAGGTGTAAATTTAGCCCAGACATTCAGGGAACAACAAGAGCAGTCCTATTGTTAGTGCAATGAGAACAATATAGAAAGAAGTAGGCTAAATACTCATAAAAGTGAAATCAGTCTTTTACTGGTATTTTCTAGAAATACTCTTTCATTATGTCTATTGGAAGCACATTAGTACATGCCAATGAGAATTATCCTAATTTCTCAAACTCCAGAGAGTAAATATAAGATGATAGAGCTCCATGCCACTCTGTCAGTGCACAACGAGAATCCATTTTTTGGATTATTCATTTTCAGTTTTGCTAAATCCTACAGATACTAAAACTAGAAGAGATCAATTTATAACAAAAAGCTACATGTTGAATAAATCAAATTGTATCTTTATTATATTAAAAGAAAAGCATCTCTCTTGGTTAATGGGGAAGGCAAAGGGGGAAAAGATATCAAATAGATATCAAATGATAGTTCAATAAGGCCACTCACATTCTAGCTTCTACTTTCCTGAAGCTCGTTTCTAGTTGCATTAGAGACGTAATTTCTTAAATAAATAAATTAAATAATCAGGGATTTGAATGGTTGTTCATAAAAATGTGGATTGTACAAGTTCAATACTGTTGGTACAGTATTGAAAAAGTGACCCACATGGAGAAGTTGTATTATGGGTCTGGCTTAAAATAATTTGAGAGTTGCATGTATGCAGTGGTGAAATCCCCCCAGTTCTATCCGGCTTGGTGAACCAGTAGCATTGGTGGCAGGAGGCTCCGCCCACCCGCCGAGACATCATTACCTCCCATTTTTTAACCACCTGTGCATGTGCAGAAGAGGCGCACCCATGCATAGTGCTGGAATGCACCCAAACCGATAGTGAAGGTAAGTAGATTTCACCCCTGCATGTATGTAATGGCCACCTCTTGTCTTAAAGCTGAAGTTTACTGGATGGAGGCAAAATGTTCATCAAAGGATAGATACTGGGGTCCATTTGTACAAAAGAAGACAGAAGCATTCAAATAATGAAAGAAAGATTCAAAGATTTCCAAAAAGAGGCCTGCTGCTATTCAGCAGTCCAGTGACTGATGATTCCGAAGAGAAGAGCTGAGAACCATGGAAATACCAAGTCTCTAGTTCTATAAAATTTGGTGAGGGCAAAACTGAAAACAATGAAGAATCTTGTTAGTAAAGTCTTAGCTTTACTTGTAGGTAAGCAGTGAAAAAAGTATTAGGAAAAGTAGAATCCTTAAAGTACCAAACTACTGATCCTCAATGAATAACAACAATTGGGATTGAAATGTGTATTGTAAATCATTGCAGTCATCAAGCAAATCATCACATGAATGGAGCCAATTTTACTATTTTTACTGTGGTCATTGAGCAAATCACTGGAGTTGTTCAGTGAAACACATGTCATTAAGTGAATCCAGATTCCTTAATTGACTTTACTTGTCAGGGACTGCTGGGAAGGTTGCACATCACAATCACAATGACCGCAGAACACCGCAACCAATCATAAATGTGGGCTGGATGTCAAGGGTCTGATTTGCAATCATGTGACTGTATGGATGGTACGACAATTGTGTTAATTGTAAGTCATTTTTTCTGAGGCCATTGCAGCTTTGAACAATCATTCAATGAATGGTCGTGAGTCAAGGACCACCTGTATATAGCACTAAGAAGTTAATGCCTATCTTAATTTCTCTTTTAAGTGAACTGGTTGCTCAACCATTTGATTTATACACAGTGCCTGCTTTGTTGCCATCCAGAAAATATTTGACATGAACAAATAATTTGACATTCGGATTATCAATATACAGTATGTACCCCTGCAAATCAGTCACATTTTCTTTGTTCTGGACAGAATTTGTGGGAATTTAAACGTATTAAGAAATTAGCATGATTATGTGCTGTACTAACTCATGATTACCCAAAATAGTGGGGAAAACCTACAAATCATAATGCATGTAATTAACAGTTTTATCATGTGCCTGTCAATGGATATTCCTTAAATTACTGTTATTTACTTTGAAATTTGATAAAACAGACATTTTTTTTTCTTTTCTATTTAAACATTTTATTTTTTAAAAAAGAATGGATCTAAGAATACTATAATTAACTTTTAATATTTAGGTTCCTGGGTAGCCTTATTGGTTTCAGTGGACTACTCTACCATAAATATTTTAAGATAATTTTATTAAAACTACTTTTGCATATTTTCCCTTGATTCTCCAATTATTACTTGCAATTCCAAACAATTTGGGACACTTGCTCTGTGTGAAAGCAAGTCCACTTATTCATACTTCTAATTTAGGAGTCTTGTACTTTTATTTCCTCAAGTCCTTGTCTTTGTTTTCAAGATAATGCATAATCTGCAACTCAATTTTGGTATAGATGTCCAGAACCTTTAAATATTAAAGATCTCAGGGAAAAAAAAGATATTCCAAAATGTCCTACATTATAAGTTCAATCACTAATTGTGATCAAACCAAGGCATGAACATTTATCTCATGATACATTGTGACACATCAACCTCTTATTTAGAACACATGTTTATTGCTAATATATATTACCCTGAATACTATTTTGTAAATTAAAATCCTGAGGTATCATCTCTGAATCCAACAATGTCAGCAGGTTTTGTTTTTCTTTCTAAGCAACATCTTGAATATAAGGAAGCAACCAAACAGATCTCTATCACACTTTGGGTGCTGTCAGTTGTCAAACCATTCAACACTAAACTTTATAGCAACAAAGTAATGGCCTGGAAAAATTAGTTGCTGCATTATATCACCCAACTGCCATCACTTAGTTGTAGTCCATTAAACAGATGGACATATCAATGCAAACTTTCAGTGTCTCCATGCAAGAAGAAGTCAGGAAAAAATGTACTGTGGAAACCACAAAGAGCAAGATGGAATATCTATAACAAATGAAAGTTGCAATACTATTGAGATTATTGCAGTCACAAAAGAGCACAGCAGTGACATATGGATTACATTCATATTAAGATTGCATATTTTTTTGGGTGTGTAAAGTTCTCGGATAGTTACAAGGAGCTATTTTTTGAGGACTTGTTGCCATCACCCTTATAAAGTAGATTTCCCCCCCTCAGAATGTCTGCTTGGTTATGAAATAATAGTACCAGGAAAGGTGTTCTTGGAAGAAAAGTTCTGTCAAAGATGTAAGACCCAGGAATGACATGAGGGATTTGGGAAGAAGAGGAAGAGTTAAAACTGGGCATAAAAACATTTCATCTCCTCAGAGCTATCTTTACAGGTAAATTTCTTATTTCTCACTTCATTTCCTTGTTTTTTAGGCAGGTGATAGGAAAGTTGCTTAGATAGATTGAATATGTGACATTGTCAGCTCTCCCAGGTAAGCCAGAAAGAAAATGAGACGAGACTCTCCTGTATTCTAAGGCTACATCTTGTGGGTCTGAAAGTACAAACTTCCTGCCGTAACTTTTAACTGCCTGATCTAATAGGGTGGGTCCTTCCTAAATTTCTTTCTCTAACTGTTAAACCCAGCGGTGAAATCTATTTACCTTTGCTACCGGTTTGGATGTGCTCCCGCATGGGAACATCTCTTCTGCGCATGTGCAGATAGTTAAAAAATGTGATGTAATGACATCCCGGTGGGTGGGAGGAACCTCCCGCCACCAGCGCTACCGATTTGGAGAACCGGATAGAACCGGGGGGGGGGATTTCACCCCTGGTTAAATCTCAGGGGACTCCTGCCTCTTTTGTCTTATTGTTTCCTAGGCAGCATCTCTTCTCCTCGTTCCCCAGAATCACCCATACATCCACTATATCCATTAAATTGTTTTCAACTTCTAGCAACTACATAAATAGATTTTTTTCAATGATGATCTATCACTAATCTGTTTTTTTAAACATACCACTCATTACCTTTGAACTGAATCCATTTACCTTGCTGCTGGTCATCGTCTTCTTTCCTTTCCTTCTACTTTTCCTGCATTAGAGTCTTTTTCAGAAAGCTGGGTCTTTGCATTATTTGTCCAAACTATGATAATTTGAACTTAGTCATTTGTGCCATGAGTGAGAATTCTGGGTTGATTTGTTCAATGATCCATCAATTTGTTTTCTTGGATGTCCATAGTATTCTCTGAAGCCTTCTCCAACACTGATGTTCAAAAGCATCAATGTTTTTCATATTCTGCTTCTTCAATGTCCAACTTTTCTTGCACAATTCTGATCTTTTGCCTAGATAAATGTGTATATTTAGGAACAGTCATGTAACAAAATACTTACTGCAGGCATCCACCGTTTCATTCCTTTTCAATTTGGGTTTCTTTCATTAACCACTCCAGAATTTCAGTCACAGACCTTTTCTGCTAGGGGAATAATTCACTAATCTTTCTATTCTTATCCTTTCTTGGTCAACATATTTTTGCTATCTATTAATGTATCTGTTTTATGTGCTATGATGGTTCCCTCTCTCTTTTCTTTTTTTTGCCTCCAATTGTTGTCATCCACTCTGAGTAATATGTTTAGTGGAAAAGTAAAATATAGCCTTCATAAATAAAATCATGACTTGAACTAGTTTTGCACTGCATTCTTTCACATTTATGCTTCCTTGCTTGATAGGGAACTTTTTCAAAGGCAGAACATAGAACATAGAACATAGAATAACAGAGTTGGAACAGACCTTGGAGGTCTTCTAGTCCAACCCCCTGCCTAGGCAGGAAACTTTACACCACTTCAGACAGATGGTTATCTAACATCTTCTTAAAAACTTCCAGTG